>JAMZAV010003729.1:0-98925 GCA_024449915.1 Sweltsa coloradensis | reverse complement strand
TTATGGCCTAAACTATGACCTAAACTTAATACCCTATTATTTATACGAATATTATAGTCAAACTTTTATGCAAATGTTCCCGCGTACTCCACACATGACTCTCTCACTCGTCTAACAACGACTTTTTAACATTCCTTTTCTTCCCCCTACCTTAGGCCCCCTAGCCTATCATAGGCTTCAGTGGAGCATTATGGCCTAAACTATGACCTAAACTTAAATACCCTATTATTTATACGAATATTATAATCAAACTTTTATGCAAATGTTCCCGCGTACTCCACACATGACTCTCTCACTCGTCTAACAACGACTTTTTAACATTCCTTTTTTTCCCCCTACCTTAGGCCTCCCTAGCCTATCATAGGCTACAGTGGAGCATTATGGCCTCAACTATGACCTAAACTTAAATACCCTATTATTTATACGAATATTATAATCAAACTTAAATGCAAATGTTCCCGTGTACTCAACACATGACTCTCTCACTCGTCTAACAACGACTTTGGCGTTTCCCTAGTAGAGTTGGCTAAAGCGCCCTTATAGCCGAAATGTGGGAGACGTGGGTTCAATAGTCGGGAAAGATTTTGTAATTTCTGGATTGTATTTTTTAATTATTTAACATGTTTTGAAATGTATATAACGCAGTGTAGTCCATCATCTGTGACAATACTATGGAAAACATAGCCAGTACGAAATACGTGAAAATATTGCAAGGTTTACTCAATCTACGAGCGGAATTTGGGGGTACCTTGACGTCCAACATTCGATTAACCTTGGACACGGCATTTCACAGCCAGGTAAATAACAAACAAAAAATATTTTTTCATAATGAAAACCATTGTCGTTAAAATAATCCCTATACATTTCAAAGTATTTTTCAGTTTTTTTATTTCTTGCAGGTTTAAATCGAACAGATTGTGCTCATTTTGTTAGCAGTTCTCAGTTACCTGGTCACGGATGTCTGTTTAAAATTTCAGCTCAGTCTATTTGGCCGTTCGGCCGTATGGGACCGGACAGACAGACATTTAACATACATTTAACAAACATTTAACACACAGAATTAATCACGACCAAGGCCCGATCGAGTAGCGTTGTAGACTACGTTCGCTGCGCTCACTCGTCTAATTATATGCAGTGCCCCTCGCTGCATTGTTTACATGCATGCATAATGCAGTAACATCACAGAAATTTAGGATTTAAGTCATAAAGATATTCCACAAATACTGGAGATTGAAATGCATTACTTGGAAATTTATTGTTGGTTGGAAGACGGTGTTTCAAGGAAAAACAAGTACAATACCAACACGGCATTACCTGATTTACTAATACAAAACTGAATAAGTATGAAAACAAAACGAAAATATTTTCATTATCAAAATTTCTATGCGTGACATATTTAGTAACACACCAACAAACTTTTTCCAATTGATATCAATTACAAAATGAACAAATTTCACAATTTCAGTGTTTCAATTAAGAAATTATACTAAAATATTGACATTAATTATAAATGTTGTAGGCCTACAAGATCTTATAAAAAATTAAATTAAACTCGAATGTTAGAAGATTTTCACCAGGCTCTCGGTTCATTAGTTGAATGTGTGTTTTTGGTCCATAGCTTGTACAAGATACATGATACACTGTAGAGGCTAGTGGACCAAAGAAACCCCACACAACCCTGGAAACTGTTCTGCTTGGCATTGTTTCTGCGATGGTTGCGCGACACGTTGCCAACTCCTAGTGGAATGTACCTCGTTGATGAGAAGTGAAATCTGATATAGTGAGTGTCAAACTACACACAGAATTCAAACCACTGTGATACTAGAATGACACCCACTACACCAAACTCCAATAGACGTCATTGTACCAACATCATTGAGTTGGGAGGATCTGCAACAGAAAACATGTATGAGTAATCATAGATATACTGTTTTAATAAACAGTTGAATAAAACTTATATAAGGCAGCACTGATGTTACTCACTGATGTGCTAGAGGTCCCTCAAAGTTCGACTGTCTCAATGCCTGATGAAGCAAGCAGGTAACTCCTATTGGAATGAACTGGGTTGATAAGTAAAATTTGATATAGTTAGTGTCAATACAGTCACAGAATTTAAACCACTGTGATACTAGAATGACACTCACTACACCAAACTCCAGGGTGTACAACACTGTTACCACCATCGTGAAGTTGGAGGATCTGAAACATTAAAATTGTACCATTAATTTCAGTTCTTCTGTTTAAATTCATAAGAATATCATCTAACGTGCAGACAGGTGTTACTCACTATTGTGCAAGTGCAAGTACGTAGTCAACTCCTCCTGGGAAGAACCTCAGTGATGATGAGTGAACTCGGGAGCAACTAGTACCAATCATATAACAAGATCAAAGTACTGTCACCATGAATGAGTCCAGCTGCACCAAAGCCCACAGCTGTCCGTGGTGTGTTATTCGGTTAGTGCGCAGGTACAGGGAGTTAGGAACCAAGTGATGCTGGTTCATATTTCGTTGAGGCCTGGATGTCAGTAAGCTGCACAGGTGATGTCAGTAGATGGACGCAGCAAACTATTGTTGAGAGTACTGAACTTCTAGCAGTTACTACTTCAGTATTATGATATTGATAGGCACATAAACACTGATAAAGTAACTGACAGCAGAACAGCACGTTGTTTTAAACTTTTCGCAGGCTAAAGAGTAGTTTTATTAATGTAGTATTTACATTACCATTATTAGGCACATGTTATAGAGGCTTGTAATTTGTTTCTTAAATACCTATAAGTTTTACAATAATCAATCAGAGGAATGATTTTTTTGAGTTAAAACATAAATAGGCTCAGGTCTACTCTTAACTTGAGGTAGGGGTAAGATAACAATTTATAATTGTTGTACACTTTTGTTTTGGGTGATGATGAAAGGAAATCTATCGTCATTATATATCTAAAAATGAAATGAATAAATTTTTGTAGGAAACCCGTTTTAGGGTGCACACCAATTTAACCTGATGTGCCCCTCTTCAGGTGACTATCCAGGTATAATAGAGTAGGAAATTATGAAGGGATGTCCGAGGGCTGTTTAAGAGGACTCAATCCCTTGCATTTGCATTAACAACTGTGGAAAAACTCGGAAAAACCTTCAGTCATGATTGCCAGTTTCGACGGGATTTGAACCCGGGACCTGTCGAATCAGAGTCGAGCGCTTAGCGCTCAACAACTGTTGTGACACATTTGAACCACGCAACACACATTTAGTAAGAATTTGAGGATTGTTGTCAATGCTGTGCCCCTGGCTGTATTGGATAAATACATGCATTAATGCTTTGAATATCTTAGCAATTTTGGATTTGTTACTAAAAGATATTCCTTAAATACTGGGGATTGAGATCCATTACATAGAAATGTATTAATAGTTGGCAGACGCTGGCCTACAAAAACATAAATAATAAATAATAAATAAATTTTATTTAGAGTCTACCCACTCAGTTATATAACTGATTTTCAGTGGGGGACTATAATAATATACTAATAAATAACTAATAAATAATACTAACCGGCATTATCTGATCTGATGTGTCAATACAAAAGCGAATGAATAAATGAAAACAATACAAATACTTTTTATAATCAACATTACTCTTTGTCATATATGTAGTATTTGTCAACTAACCAATTTAAATTTGATATCAATTACATATCAATTAAATATCCTAATATCAGAAATTTGTCCAGAAAAATGACTCAGAATATTGAGATATTGCTGCATGTTTATTGTATAGAAAAAGGAAATTCTTAAAAAATGAAGAAATTTCACTCTAATGTAAGATTTTCACCAGTGTGTCGTCGTTGTTGGTTGAATGTGGTTATTGGTCCAATGCTCGTACAAGATACAGATACACTGTACAGGCTAGTGGACCAAAGAACCCCACACAACCCTGGAAAAACTGTTCTGCTTGGCATTGTTTTCTCAGATGTTGCGCGACACGTAGCCAACTCCTAGTGGAATGAACCTCGTTGATGAGAAAAGAAATCTGATATAGTGAGGGTCAATCTATTCACAGAATTCAAACCACTGTGAGACTAGAATGACACCCACTGCACCAAACTCCAATAGACGTCATTGTTTCAACATCATTGAGTTGGAAGGATCTGCAACAGAAAACATGTATGATTAATCATTAATATACTGTTTTAATATACAGTTGAATAAAACCTAATATAGGGTAGCACAGATATTACTCACTGTTGTGCTAGAGGTCCCTCATAGCTCGACTGTCTCTTGGCTTGATGTAGCACGTAGCCAACTCCTCTTGGAATGAACTGGGTTGATGAGAAGTGAAATCTGATATTGTAAGTGTGAATCTAGGCACATAATTCAAACCACTGGGAAACTAGAATATCAATCACTACACCAAACTCCATCAGGGACACCACTGTTACTACCATCGTAAAGTTGGTAAGTATGAAAAAGAAAACATGTGTGATTAATCTTTGATGTACTGTTTTAATAAACATTTGAATACAACCTTATATAAGGGAGCATAGATGTTACTCACTGTTGTGCTTGAGGACCCTCATAGCTCGACTGTCTATTGGCTTGATGAAGCATGTAGCCAACTCCTCTTGGAATGAACTGGGTTGATGAGAAGTTAAATTTGATATAGTTAGTGTCAATATCGTCACAGAATTCAACCACTGCGATACTAGAATGACACTACACCAAACTCCAGAGTGTAAAACACTGTGTGTTATCTAAAACATTAAACATGTACCATTAATTTCAGTTCTATCTGTTTAAAATTCATTAGAATATCATCTAACGTGCAGCAAGAGCACAGATGTTAATCACTATTGTGCAAGTGCAAGTACGTAGTCAACTCCTCCTGGGAAGAACCTCAGTGATGATGAGTGAACTCGAGAGCAACTAGTACCAATCGTATAACAAGATCAAAGTTCTGTCAACATGAATGATACGAGCTGCACCAAAGTCCACAGCTGTCCGTTGTGTGTTATTCAGTTAGTGCGTTTAGCGGTTAGCGAAGAAAATGAGGAACCAAAGCAGTTGAGAAGTTGGCCAGAAGAACTCTTGAGTCATACCAGGTAACAAATTTAAAACACTCTCAAGCCCGAGATGACGCAAGAGGTTACCTGGCCCAGATGACTCGACGACTGAAGCGTCACCAACATCCTGATACATTATTGAGAACATCCTACAAGTGTTTGATAAGGAACACTCAAGATCGTCCACACTGAATTACCATGATCGCGCTTTAAACAACAGTTGTGGCACATTTAAACCTCGACACACACCTAGTTAGTGTATGATAATTGTTTAAGATGCAGTGAACATATTAGTTAATTTTGATTAATTACATTCAATTTTGATTAATTACATTCAATTTTCTCCTGATATTCTGAGATGCATGTTTTTTAAAAATGTAATATTGACTTGGCATACGGTACGTTACCAACACCTGCAGAACTAACAAACTAAATGAATGAATGTATGATAAAAGATGAATACTTTTTTATAATCAACATTACTCTGCGAAGTATATCAGAAGGACTATTTGTTTGTGTTAAGGTAGAAGATTTTTACCAGTGTCTCGTCGTTGTTGGTTGACTGTGGTTATTGGTCCATAGCTCGTACAAGATACAGATACACTGTACAGGCTAGTGGACCAAAGAACCCCACACAACCCTGGAAACTGTTCTGCTTGGCATTGTTTTCTGCGATGTTGCGCGACACGTAGCCAACTCCTAGTGGAATGTACCTCGTTGATGAGAAGTGAAATCTGATATAGTGAGTGTCAACCTAGTCACAGAATTCAAACCACTGTGATACTAGAATGACACCCACTACACCAAACTCCCAGGAGACGTCATTGTTACCAGCATTATTGAGTTAGGAGGATCTGCAACAGTAAACATGTATGATTAATCATTGATATACTGTATTAATATACATTTGAATAAAATCTAATATAAGGCAGCCAGATTTTACTCGCTGTTGTTCTAGAGGTCACTTTTATTAAGCTCAACTGTCTCTAGGCTTGATGTAGCACGTAGCGAACTCCTCTTGGAATGTACCTCGATGATGAGAAGTGAAATCTGATATAGTGAGTGTCAAACTACTCACAGAATTCAAACCACTGTGATACTAGAATGACACCCACTACACCAAACTCCAGGAGACGCCATTGTTACCAACATTATTGAGTAGGGAGGATCTGAAACAGAAAACATGAATGATTAAACATTAATATACTGTTTTAATATAGAGTTGATTAAAACCTAATAAAAGGCAGCACAGATGTTACTAGCTGTTGTGCTAGAGGTCCCTCAAAGCTCGATGGTCTCTTGGCTTTATGTAGCACGTAGCCAACTCCTGTTGGAATGAACTGGGTTGATGAGAAGTGAAAGCTGATATAGTGAGAGTAAACCGAGTCACAGAATTCAAACCACTGTGATACTAGAATGACACCTACTACACCAAACTCCAGGAGACGCCATTGTTTCCAACATCATAGAGTTGGGAGGATCTGCAACAGAAAATATGGACGATTAATAATAGATATACTGTTTTAACATACATTTGAATAAAACCTTATATAAGGCAGCACAGATGTCACTAACTGTTGTGCTATAGGTCCCTCAAAGCTCGACTGTCTCTAGGCTTAATGTAGAACGTACCCAACTCCTCTTGGAATAAACGGTGTTGATGAGAAGTGAAATCTGATATAGTAAATGTTAAACTAGTCACAGAATTCAAACCATTGGGATACTAGAATGACACCTACTACATTAAATTCCTGGAGACACCATTGTTACCAACATCGTAGAGTTGGAAGATCTGAGACAATAATCCTGTTTAATTAATTTCAGTTCTACTGTTTTAATACTTTTGAATAACAACTTACACAAATCATGAGCACAGATGTTACTCACTTTTGTGCAAGTGCAATTACGTAGTCAACTCCTCCTGGGAAGAACCTCAGTGATGATGAGTGAACTCGGGAGCAACTGGTGTCAAACATGCAACAAGATCAAAGTATTGATAACATGAATGATACCAGCTGCACCAAAGTCCACAGCTGTCCGTGGTGTGTTATTCGGTTAGTGCGCAGGTACAGGGAGTGAGGAACCAAGTGATGCTGGTTCATATTTCGTTGAGGCCTGGATGTCAGTAAGCTGCACAGGTGATGTCAGTAGATGGACGCAGCAAACTATTGTTGAGAGTACTGGACTTCTATCAGTTACTACACCGGGAATATGATATTGATAGTCACATATATACTGATATAGTAACTGACAGCAGAACAACACACAGTTGAATATATGTTGCAGGCAATATTGTAGTTTTATTTTTGTGGTATTGACATAACCATGCACGAGGCACAAGTAACAGTGGCTTGTTGTTCGTCTCTTAAATATAAGCTTAACATAAAACAATCAGAGGAATTATGAACATGATAATATGTGTTAAAATATAACAAAGAAAGGCTCGCGGCAACTCTTACCTCGAGGTAGGGGTTAGATAACAATGTAATATTGTTGTACACTTTTGTTTCAGATGGCGACCAATTAAAGTCTATCGGCCAATATTACGTGGTCATCTGCTAGTACAGAAGCTCATTGAAGAGAGTTGAAATCGGCTAAAGTTGGATTCATCTAGATCACAGATTCAAGTCACTTTGTTATCATAACGATTGCTTCTACACCAATCACCGAAACAAGCCGACAACATCTATAAACAATATAACCTTACAACTCTTAGAAACAACAATTTACACTTATTTCATCAAATTTGATTTAGAATTAACCAAAATTACGCAATAAACAACATCCGTGGCACATTTGAACCTCGATACATAACAAATTAGTATTTGACAATTGTTTTGGATGCAGTGTCACTAGCTGGATAGGATTAGTGCATGCATTAATTTAGTGAACATATATAAGTACATAATTTGAAATGAAAAAACATAAAATTGTCTCCTCAAATTCAGGAGATTGAGATGAGTTTTACTCTGAAATGTATGTTTGTTTGGCAGACGGGCCTTAAAAAACAATAAATAGTCCACTACCAATACCTGCTGATCTAATACAAAAAAACTGAATGTATGAAGTTAAGACAAAAACTTTTTCGTAATCAACATAAAACAACAGCCTTTTTTTGTATATATATATATATATAAAGATAAAATAATAATAATAATAATAATATAAATAATAATAATAATAATAATAATAATAATATTAATAATAATAATATATGAATCAATGACAGTGTAGGGATTGTCTGCGGCCCGTCAAACATTTTTGCGCACAATCCAATATCCATAAATTTGCTACTATGGACAAAACAACACACTCTCTAAATATAACGGACCTGACGTTGTTTGCATGTAACACTAATATTATAACATAATAATGCAAATCGAGGATTATACAAGGACACAATAGTTAAAACTATGGTTACGATCTCTTGTTAATAACCGATCATCTTCCCAGAACGTAGCCAACTCCTCGTGGAATGAACCTCTATGATGAAAAGTGAAATCTGATATAGTGTTTACCCAACTAGTCACAGAATTAAGACCACTGTGATACTAGATTGGTACCCACTACACCAAACTCCAGGGAGGCCTTTGTTTGCAACATCATACAGATGAAGTATCTGAAACAAAACATATTTATGGTCAATAATAGTCATATTTATCATAGCTGTATTAAATAATCTTCACGTAACCAGTATTACCTACATTAGATGAAAATACTCGGCAAGACGAAAATAAGGACTTAAGTGCGATTCAATGCATATATCTCGTGTTTATTTATCGTACATCCAATTCATTTATAAACACAAACTAGAAACTATTTTTACAACCGACAAACATAGTATTTGACTGCCTACGGTGGTCCTGTCTTCTGGCTTCACGTAGCACGTAGCCAACTCCTCCTAAGATGAAACTCAGTGATGATAAGTGAACTCGGGTGCAGCTTGTATCAAACATACAACAAGATCAAAGTACTGTCAACATGAATGATACCAGCTGCACCAAAGTCCACAGCTGTCCGTGGTGTGTTATTCGGTTAGTGCGCAGGTACAGGGAGTGAAGAATTAAAGCAATTGAGAAGTTGTCCAGGAGAACTCTTGAGTCATACCAGGTAACAAGATTTAAAACACTGTCAATCCCGAGATGACCAAGAGCCCACCCGGCCCAGATGACTCGACGACTGAAGCGTCACCAACATCCTGATAGATTATTGAGAACAACCTACAAGTGTTTGATTAGGAACACTTAAGGTATCGTCCAATTACCATGATTACGCTTTAAACAATAGATGTGGCACATTAAAACCTCGACTCATACCTAGTTAGTATTCGAGAATTGTTTAAGATGCAGTGTCCCTCGCTGCATTGAATAAGTGCATGCATTAATGCAGTGAACATATTATTTAAATACGAATTATTATAACATTGAGTTGTTTCCTGAAATTCTGAGATACATTTTACTTGGAAATGTAATGTTGGCTTGGCAGACGGGCTTAAAAGCAATCTCTACTTACGTACTAGCACCTGCTAACTAACAAACTTATGAATTTATGAAACTTAGACAATTTTCTTCATAATCAACATTACTCTGCGAATAATATCAGAAGGACTATTTTGTTAAAAACTTTTCAAATATGAATTTATGACAAATTAACAAAATATAACAATATATCGTTTGTTAAATTGAAATTATTTGGACGTACACTGTTCTTAAAATAAATATTTTTATGTAGTATTTTGAACAAGTCTAGTGTCTTTCTCAAACTGGGTTGAAACAAAGGAATGTTTTGACAACACAAATAATATAAAATAACAAAAACGACCATGAAACATGCCAAACAAATTATGATTTAAATGAAATAAACATTGCAGAAACAAATCGTACACAATAATAGGTGAGGAGACGAATATGAATACCAAAACGTCAAACATCCAGTTTAAGACAGCAATGCACTATACCTTACCTAAGGACAAAACATATTCGATATTGGAGTACAATAGGCGCTAGGATTACTCATGACATTAGATGTACATGCTATGAAACAAGCTGCTTTAAAACTTCCTTTTATTCCAATTGATTCTTGGCATATTGCATAGGATATTCTCCCAATTGATGAAATGATGGTTTTCAAATATATGTTCTGCGAATTTGGAATTATGTACTTTACGCTGTGCTTCATTATTCTTGTGTTCTTTCACTCCGAACTGCCAATTAAAAATTAAGTTATTGCCTGTTTGACCCGACACAGCTTCCAAAAACTCCATTATTGCTATTCCGTGCCAATGTGGATCCTTATACATAGGTGATCTAAGCGACCATTGGCTTCCAGTTAGAAGCTCATTGAAGGAAGCTTGTTTGAAATCTGACGAATTTGGATTCACCTAGCTATTGAAGTCACAGTGTTATCTCAATTTTTCCAGCTGGACCAAACTCCGCAACAAGTTGACATCTATGATTTCTAGACCTAACGACTCCCAGAACATTTATTATCACATGATACAATAATTTACAAACCAGAACTAACAATGATTTTAACAACTGTTGTGGCACATTTGATGTCAGAATTAAATTATATGCGTGCCCCTCGCTGCATTTTTACATGCATGCATAATGCGTCACATCACAGTAATTAAGGATTTAAGTCATAAGATATTCCACAAATACTGGAGATTGAAATGCATAACTTGGAATTTATTGTTGTTGGAAGACGGTGTTTCAAGGAAAAACAAGTACAATACCAACACGGCATTACCTGATTAATTAATACAAAACTGAATAAGTATGAAAACAAAACAAAAAAAAATTCATTATCAAAATTTCTATGCGTGACATATTTAAAACACCAACAAAACTTTTTCAAATTTGATATCAATTACAAATGAACAACTATCACAATTTCAGTGTTTCAATTCAGAAATTATACTAAATATTTGAGCATTAATTAATAAATGTTGTAGGCCTACAAGATCTTATAAAAAATTAAATTAACTCGAATGTTAGAAGATTTTCACCAGGCTCTCGGGTCATTGGTTGAATGTGGTTATTGGTCCATAGCTCGTACAAATACAGATACACTGTACAGGCTAGTGGACCAAAGAACCCCACACAACCCTGGAAACTGTTCTGCTTGGCATTGTTTTCTGCGATGTTGCGCGACACGTAGCCAACTCCTAGTGGAATGTACCTCGTTGATGAGAAGTGAAATCTGATATAGTGAGGGTCAATCTAGGGACAGAATTCAAACCACTGTGCAACAAGAATGACACCCACTACACCAAACTCCAATAGACGTCATTGTACCAACATCATTGAGTTTTAAGAGGATCTGCAACAGAAAACATGTATTAGTAATCATAGATATACTGTTTTAAAACAGTTGAATAAAACTTATATAAGGCAGCACTGATGTTACTCATTGATGTGCTAGAGGTCCCTCAAAGTTCGACTGTCTCAATGCCTGATGAAGCAAGCAGGTAACTCCTATTGGAATGAACTGGGTTGATGAGAAGTGAAATCTGATATTGTAAGTGTGAATCTAGGCACATAATTCAAACCACTGGGAAACTAGAAGTAGAATGACACTCACTACACCAAACTCCATGAGGTACAACACTGTTACCACCATCGTGATGATGGTGGATCTGCAAGAGAAAACATGTATGATTAAATCTTAGATATACTGTTTGAATAAACATTTGAATACAACCTAATGTAAGGGAGCACAGATGTTAATCACTGTTATGCTAGAGGTCCCATATAGCTCTCTATCTCTTGGCCTATGTAGCACGTAGCCAACTCCTCTTGGAATGAACTGGGTTGATAAGAAGTGAAATTTGATATAGTTAGTGTCAATACAGTAACAGAATTTAAACCACTGTGATACTAGAATGACACTCACTTCACCAAACTCCAGGGTGTACAACACTGTTACCACCATCGTGAAGTTGGAGGATCTGAAACATTAAACATGTACCATTAATTTCAGTACTACTGTTTAAATTCATTAGAATATCATCTAACGTGCAGCAAGAGCACAGATGTTACTCTACTCACTATTGTGCAAGAGGAAGTACGTAGTCAACTCCTCCTGGGAAGAACCTCAGTGATGATGAGTGAACTCGGGAGCAACTAGTACCAATCATATAACAAGATCAAATTACTACTACTACTACTACTACTACTACTACTACTACTACTACTACTACTACTACACTACTACTACTACACTACTAAACTACTACTACTACTACTACTACTACTACTACTACTACTACTACTACTACTACTACTACTACTACTACTACTACTACTACTACTACTACTACTACTACTACTACTACTACTACTACTACTACTACTAACGTATTTTTAAGATCATGTATCCTCACAAGTATGACATAAATGGTAATGTAGGTTTAATGTTTGTAAATGAACTACATGAATATATGATACTAACGAATAACTATTTTGACAAAGATTACTTAGCTGTGACGCAACATACATACGATACAAGAAATAGAGATAGATTTTTAATACCGGCAACCAGTTACAACAGTTATGGAGATCAGGAAAGAAAAATTATTGTACCTAAATACTAAATACCTTACCTGACAATTTAAAATCTTTAAAATCTATGAATGAGGTGAAGAGGAAAATAAAAGAATGGATTATAAAAAGGGAATGAATATTATTGTCTATGATTTGTCTTTGTTTTTGTTTTTGAAGTTATGTAATCTTTGGTGGGGTGGTTATATGGTAGTATAATGTTTCTTATATGTATACTATTGTGTTACTCTTTATTTTTTGAATGTTTTTCATTTTTTTGTTATCTGAATAATTATTGTATCACGACAAAATGAGAGTCAGAGATATTGTTTATATATGTTTTGTTGTTAAAGAGACTCTGCAGACAAGCTACGTAAGTAGTTTTGCGGATTTTGAAATTGTTGTTTTTTGTATTTTTTCCAAATAAAGAACAATAAAAAAAAAAAAAAAAAAAAAAAACTACTACTACTACTACTACTACTACTACTACTACTACTACTACTACTACTACTACTACTACTACTACTACTACTACTACTACTACTACTACTACTACTACTACTACTACGCGGTCAGAGATAAGAGCCGGGGTAGTGACTGAGTCGATAATAGATCACATTTATGTCAAATGTAAACAAATGAATATTGCATCAGGTGTAGTGCCGTGGACGATCTCAGACCACTATCCAATTATGGTAAGTTTACACTCTTCAAAAAGACAGGAATATTTGACACATAGGCCGTGCACACAAATAAGCTATGTGCACAATGATCACGTGTTACAAAATGTAATTGGATATAGTGGATGGTCAATATTTGATAATATAAACGATCCCCAACGTAATATACGATCGACTCGTCACAATGTGTTTTGAAGTCGCGTATAAGAATTAGTCTTGTGTCACAAAGACAAAGTTTTTAAAATAAAAAGACGTAGCAATTACAGAATACCTTGGACACGAAATGAAATTAAATATAAATATTAGAACTAGAGATCGTACTATGGAGGAAAGGTGGACCTAACCGAACGCCTTCAAACGATTCCATCTACAGAGACGACAGCGTACATTCAATAAAATCCGCACAAGATGTTACCAAAGCACTTAGAAACTGCACGGAGAATAAAAATAACAATACTTGCGAATAAATTGTCCAGATAATTTCAAAAGTCAAAAATGGGTTTTGGGTCAACAATAATGAAGCATATGGGCAAACCAACACGCGAAAAAAAACAATAGCATGAAGAAATTTTAACTAGTTTTAAACGATTTTATAGAAAATACGAAAAAAGCCCCTGAGCGAGAAGAAAGACTTTGCGAAGACAATTGTGAGTGTGACGGAAAAGCTTAATAGAGCGAACGCACATACATTTAAAATTTAATATCTGTCCATGTAGTAAATGGAATGTCCAGTCGTTTTGGTGGAAAGCCTAATCACACCCGAAGGGAGATTAATTATTTCAGAACTAGACCATAGTAAAAGTATGACGCCTGGGATTGGACAACGGGCATTCGAATCAAGGACTTAGAAAGAGGGTTTAATTCAGGTGTATCTATTGTAAACTGTGGCCACAAAATTTATAAAACTATCGTTTGAACTTCTGTATACCCTGCTAAAACGTAAAACCAATCAATTGTGAGGCCAATATTTAACAACCGGGAACCGGATCGTAAGGGAATTTCAATAATTATCGGACAATATCGATTAATTTACTATTGATAAAATATGAGAAGCGATACGGTATATACGGAATTACTAAACTATCTGAATAGGTACGAAATTTTTAGGACCGATTGCCAATTGGTTTTCAAAAAGGTACAGGACGGGACATGGCTTGTAGATGATTTTTCGAAATTACAGATGGACAATGTAGAAGTAAAAATAAAATTTGCACTTTGTGTTTATTTGTAGATTTTGCAAAGCTAGATCGATATGGCTAACTTCTGACATTTTACTTGAAAATGTTAGAAAAAGCCGTGTCGGGGAGCCAATCTTTCATGGTTTGAGAAATTGTTTTAACTGAAAACGCGACATTATAGTTAAAATAGATGTAGAAGTATAGCCAGTCAGTAAGATAAATTAAATACGGGGTAGCCCATAAGCTCAATTTAGACCAACCCTTTTTCTTTTATATATTAATCGTATGCCAATGTGTTTAGATATTGTAAGGTATATTTATGTACGCAGATGATACTGTGTTGCGTAATCAGCATTACGACTTGATCGTAGCATTAACACAATTAAAAACAGGATCTATTCATTTGCAAAAATGGTTAATGACATGGGTCTAGTTGTAAAACTTAGGAAATAACAAGAATAAGTGCATTCATGCGCCTAACAAACTAGTGACGTTGTTAAGATTAATGTGACCACGCTGGCACACCGCATTGTGTCTGAAAACAGGTTGTTCTACCGTCGTAAAATTCTAACTATTCAAAAGTTTATATTCCGCTCATCTGTAGTTGTCCGCTCATTGTCGACGTTAAAAATAACCAATACTTGGGAAGTGTGGTTATGACGTAAAACTTTTCTGGTTTAAATCGCGTACACGATGGCCCAAAATTTTTGCAAATGGATTCGAATTTGTCTTTACTATATTTTTCAAATGCGGTGACCTATTCCTGCTTAATATTTTAAAAATGGTTTAGTGTGCACGGATTGTTCAATTCCATATTTGTCGTATGGAATAAATAACTGCCTTGGGATCGGCGTCTACCCACTCACATCTGTCCTCCTCTGGAAGTAATGCAAAATTCTATTGTGCGCTCTTTGTTATTGCTCAATCAACAATGTTGTTAAAAATTAACACTATTCAAACTTACAACTATTGTAAATTCTGCCGGTGCAGCAAATGTATTTTTATTATTTTACTATTAAACACCTTTCTCAAATATCGAAGTCGTGGAAAAGTATAAAAGTTTTTACGTACCATACACTGGCAGGGAAATGATTGTATGGTAGTGTTCAACGTTTGTGTACACCAACTGTGACGGTTGCGTTGCATTACAATAGCTCCTATGACGCGCGTTATGCAATGAATTGCCTGAAAATGTCAAAAACGTTCAAACCTATGGACAAAATTGAAAGGAAGTTTTTAAAAGTAGTTCATATTTAAAAAAATTGAAAAATAAATGTCTACGTTGTGTTTGTGTTAAGTACACTCCATATTGATTGTCACCTCATGTTGCAACATTCGTTAAAAACAATGAAATATAGTCCGAACAGCGGTGAGTGTCTGTTGTGCGATGTCGTGGTGCTCGCAACTGTCCATCATGTTTAATGTAAACTGTGCTATTGTGGTGATCGCGCTCTTGATCAGTTTCATGGTTTGTTGGTGGGAATTTGGTCTTTTAAAAAAAAGCTAATCAAAGCCTTGGCAGCTGTGTTTCTGTGCTGCGCCCCCTAGGTGTGTTACTATTTATTACAATTATATTATATTATTATTTTATTTATTTTATTTGTTGTTTGTTATTATGAATTTTTGTTGTATCTCAATTTCATTCTATGGAATATTTAAATTCAATGTTGCCGTATTAAAAAAGAAATAAAGTCACAATTAAGATTTAATTTAGTTTGTCAATGATGACGAAGCATAAACTGTCATGGACATGAGTCATCTGTACTTGACATAGGAATCAGGGATCTCCAAGGGATTCGATTATTGTATTACTATGGTACACATGTATAACAAAGATTTGAAACTGCAGATAAGCTGTTTGTAGCTTCGACTAGGACATCGATTTTATCTGTAAATATACATGTTCAATAAAGGCAACTTAAAAAAAAAAAAAAAACAAAACTCACTACTACTTTACTACTTATATACTACTACTCACTACTCATACTACTTACTACAGTATCTACTATTACTATACTACTTACATACTTATTCATTCACTGACTACTACTACTATCTACTACTACTACTACTACTACTACTACTATACTACTACTACTACACTACACTTACTACTACTACTAATACTTACTACTACTACTACTATACTACTACTACTACTACTACTACTACTACTACTACTACTAACTTACTACTACTAATACTATAAAAGTCAAAATGTTCTAAGCAAAAATGTTGGAAAGCAACGTCAGGAGTTTACACAGGGATCTATTCTGGGCCCTTTGCTTTACCCATTTATGTGAATGACCTGTTAAGGAAGTAAAGAATTGCTTTGCATTTTGTATGCTGACGATACAGCGCTGCGGATAGTTCACAAAAAACTAGATAAAATTGCTAAATAGGATATTGCAGCGTGATTTTCGATGAAATTTGTGAGATGGAGCTCACGATAATTGCGTTTAACGAATTAATTTTTAAGAGACACCCAAAAGTGATCTACGCATAACCACACTCCCTTTATGGCCCCATCAGAAAAGATAGAAATTGTGTTGCATGAATAGCATGTTGCATGCAAAGCATAGAACGGGATTACTGTCAATAAATGATAATTGTAGTGTAAAAGATACCTAGAAAACGCTAACAAGAATGTAGTATTTAGGTGTCATAATAGATCACAACATTCAATGGACGTTTTCTAGTGAGAAATTATGAATCGGCTTAAATTCACGTCTTGGTATAGTATTAAAACTCTTAAAGCAATATGTCAAAGGGGGGTGTTTTTAAAAGTTTCTATCACGCTCATTGTAGATAGGGAGTCTATATAATTAGGTATGGCTTCTAGCATGGGGGTGTGCTACATCCGGTACATTATGTGCAAGATCATTGTTAAAACATTCAGAAACGTATTTTAATGATCATGTATCCACTGACAGGTTATGACATATGATGGTAATGTTGTTTAAATGTTTGAAATGAAATAACTACATGATTATATGATATTAACGAATAACACTATTTTGACTCAAAAGGATTACTTAGCTGCGACGTAAATTATAATTACGAATACAAGAAAATAGAGATAGATTTTTAATACCCAGGCAACCAAGATATCAACACTATGGAGATCAGGAAAGAAAAAATATTATTGTACCTAAATTACTTAAAATACCGCGACACCATGACAATTTAAAATCATTAAAGTCTATGAATGAGGTGAACGAGGAAAATAAAAGAATGGATAATAAAAAGGGAATGAAATATCTGTCTTCAGATGTTCTTTGTTGTTTTTTTGGAGTCATGTAATCTTTGGTGGGGTGGTTTATATGGTAGTATAACTGTTTGTCTTATATGTTACTAACACGTGTACTCTTCGTAGTTTTAGAATGTGCAGCGCAGACCATTTTTGTTTATCTGAATTTATTGTTACACGACAAAATGAGAAGTCAGAGATATGTTTGTTATATATGTTTGTTGTTAAAGAGACTCTGCAGACAAGCTACGTAAGTAGTTTGCGGAGTCTGAATGGCTGTATTTTGTATTTTTTTCCAAAACTAAAGACCATATTCAAAAAAAAAAAACTACTACTCACTACTACTACTACTACTATACTACTACTACTACTACTACTAACTGATCAGGATTAGAATGAGTGACATCTAAATTAATATTTCTGCAGAAATAAGTCCAATTATTGCACATTTATGTGTGTAATCAAATCTTTAAATACAAGATGATCCGGAAGGTTTTAAAATATCGATTTTTGATGGCCACGATTTACAAAGAAACTGTGCTCATATGGCATTTAACAAATATAGACCGATTGCTGATACTGCCGTCAATTGAAAAAAAAAAGTATGGAAAATAGGATCTAGCTGATCAACTTATTTCCTATATGACAAACTTTAATATAATTGATCGACGTCAATATGGTTTTCTAAAAAACAAAAGCACAGGAGTCTTCTGGCTGCTTTTTCCGACCTAGATGTCAATGCATTAAACGAGCAAAAATTTGATCGGGGGGTAACTGTTTTGAGAGACCTTTTCAAAAGCGTTTGACAACTTACTTCATAGTAGATGCTGAATTGCTCTTAGGAAAACAATTGGAATACGAGGGCCATACTAGAATTATTTAGAAATTATTTGTAGAAAGACGTTGTGGCTGTTAAATATCAACATTATTTTAGTAAAATTAAACAAAAGAGTTTCAATCTGGTGTGCCCCAAGGCTCCAATTTTTTTTTTTTTTTAGGTCCATATGTAATTATTATCTTGTTATGGATGACATGTGTAAGTTGGTCAAGAGATGTTATATTTTTCTTTATTGCTGACGATTAAGGTAATTGTTGCTATCATAGAGTATTGAAATTGTAAACAAAATGCTCCAAATGCTTTTTGCATATTTTTAAGATGGTCCCCGAGATAATGGTCTAACTATCAATTATAAAAAAAACAAAGGTCATGCATATTCATTCACCTTAACACTAGTGTTAAAAAAATTAAACATTATTTTCCAACTATGGCCTGACTACACAGGAAACTTCCGAAAGGAGTTAGTTCGAGTGTTGTGACTCATGCGGGGTGCAAAAAGTTGTTTAATAATACATTCGAAAACATATATCTAGGAGTGATAATTGAGTAAAATTTTAAATGGGACAAAACATATAATAAGTTTAAGGCAGCAAATTAAGGTCAACCTTGTACAGTATATCCGTGTTCTTAAAAACCAATGTAATTACTAGCAGTTTTGGTTCGGTGTATTATGCACTGGCAACAGAATCTTTAATACGATACGGAATATGTCATGGGGACATGCTACGCTTCTTACATAAAAAAGGTGGAAAATTTACAAAGGTCAATTGGAGGGTTAATTTTTGGAGAAAGAACTAGTGAGTTTTTAACAGCTTCAAACTGCATTTTAGTGTTATGGTCACTAATTATTCTCATCAGCTTACAAGCTGTATCTCATCATGAACATAAAACCAAGAAAATAAGTTACGATTTATTGATACCTAGGTGACATTTTATAACAGGTACGGAGCACAACAGAAAAGCTACCTAGTGCTCCTTTGTTCAACAATTGCCAGAAGACCTAAAGGGCAATAACAAAATGGTGTTGAAATTAAAAAACAAATAATGGAAATGGTTTATTTAGAAATGAGATATAGAAACCATAATGTGTATTTGTATGTGAAGATTGAATACTAATAATTTGATTTTGTGTGTTATACTGTGATGGAAAATGAATAATTTTTTCGTTTTGTTTCAATACAAGAGTCAAGAATTACAAAATTTGTAAAAATGTAATAAACAAATTACCCCACAGACAAGCTATGCGTAGCTTTGGGGGTTGTCAATTCTGTATTTGTAATTTTGATCAATAAAAGTTTTCTTTAAAAAAAAAAAAAAAAACTACTACTACTACTACTACTACTACTACTACTACATACTATCTAACTACTACTACTACTACTGTACTTACCTACTACTATATACTACTACTTACTACTACTACTACTACACTACCTACTCACATACTACTACTACTAATACTACTACGATACTACTACGTCTACTACTACTACCGACACATAATACTCTTACTATCTACTACTACTACTGACTACTACTACTATTATCTACCGAATCAGACCGATTTTCTATTTTGCCGTATCACATAGAGAACAATAATGGAGGTACGTGGCAGATTTGCTAATAAAACCTAAATGATTTTAAAAATAATTGATACAAAACAATATGGGTACCAAAAAAGGAAAAGTACAGGGAAAAGCTGACGATTTGCAGATATTGTAAAGGGGGACACGTTGTAAACAACAACCTTAATGTTTAAACAATTCTTTCTAGATTTCAGCAAAGCTTTCGATACGTTTGTTGCACAAACGAATATTGCATGCTTTGGATATAGGGGAATACAGGGCCTCATTAGACTGGTTCAAGATTTATCTTTCAAACAGATGCATGGCTGGTTAAGTCAATAATGTTCTAAGCAAAAATGTTGAAACACGTCAGGAGCCACAGGGATCACGATTGTCTGGGCCTTTGCTTTACCTCATTTATGTGAATGAATGTTAAGGAAGTAAAAGAAATTGCTTTGCATTTTGACGTGACGATACAGCACACGCTGGTGATAGTTGACCCCCCCCCTCCCCAAAAATCTAGAAATTGCTATAAAGCTATTGCAGCGTGATTTTACAATTTGTTGAGATGGGGCTCACGATAATGGTCTAACAATATTTTAAGAAAACCAAAGGATCTATATACACACTCCTTTTAGTTCCCATCAGAAAATAGAAATTGTGTTTATGAAAACGCCTGTTTTGCATGAAAATCATAGAAGGGGATTACTGTCAATAAATGATAATTGTATGTGTAAAAGGATACCTAGAAAACGTAACAGAATTTACGTATTTAGGTGTCATAATAGATCACAATTTCAAATGAGTTTCTATATTGAGAAATTAGTAATCGGCTTAGATCAGCTTTGTATAGTTTTTTTTATTAAAATTCTAAGCAATATGTCAAGGGGGGTTGTTTTAAAAGTTTGTCTATCCACGCTCTTGTAGAGTCTATAATTAGGTATGGCTTACTAGCATGGGGTGCTACATCCCTGGTACATATGTGCAAGATATTTGTTAACATTCAGAAAACGTATTACATTAAGCTCAGATGTATCCTCACAAAGTATGACATAATAGTATGTAGGTTAATGTGGTAAATATGAACTACATGAATACATTGATACTAACGATAAAAACTATTTGACAGAAGATTGTGAGCTGTGAACGCAACATACATATGATACAAGAAAAAGAAATAGAGATTAGATTTTTAATACCGGCAACCAGTTACAACACTTGTATGGAGATCAGGATAAAGAAAAATAATTATTTGTACCTAAATATTAAATACCTACCTACAATTGTAAAATCATTAAGAATCTATGAATGAGGTGAAGAGGAAAAATGTAAAAGAATGGATTATAAAAAGGGATATGAATAATATATGTCTATGTTTTGTTTTTTTCCTTTTGGTTTTTGAAGTTATGTAATCTTTGGTGGGGTGGGGTGTATAGGGTAGTTTAATGTTCTTATATTGTATACTATTGTGTTACTCTTAGTTTTAGAACTTTTTCATTTTTGTTGTATTGTAATTATTGTATTCAACGAACAAAATGGAAGAGTCAGAGTATGTTTATATATTGCTTTGTTGTTAAAGAGACTGCTGCAGACAAGCTACTACTACTACTCGCTACTATACTCTACTACGACTACTATGACTACTATTGTGGTACTCTTAAGTTTTAGAATTTTTCATTTTTTGTTATCTGAATTTAGGTACACGAACAAATGAGAGCAGAGATATTGTTTATATATGCTTTGTTGTTAAAGAGACTCTGCAGACAAGCTACTACTACTACTACTACTACTACTACTACTACTACTACTACTACTACTACTACTACTACTACTACTACTACTACTACTACTACACTGTTCTTAAAATAAATATTTTTATGTAGTATTTCGACACAAGTCTAGTGTCTTTCTCAAACTGGGTTGAACAAAGGAATGTTTTGACAACACAAATAAATATAAAATAACAAAAACGACCATGAAACATTTATGCCAACAAATTATGATTAAAATGAAAATAAACATTGCAGAAACAAATCATACACAAATAAGAGGTGAGGAGAAGAACATTAACTCCAAAACGTCAAAACATCCAGTTTAAGGCAGCAATGCACTAGGCCTTACCTAAGGACAAAACATTTTCCATATTGGAGGACAATGGGCGCTAGGATTACTCCTGACATTAGATGTACATGCTATGAAACAAGCTGCTTTGAACTTCCTTTTATTCCAATTGGATTCTTGGCATATTGCATAGGTTTTCTCCCAATTGATGAAATGATGGTTTTCAAATATATGTTCTGCGAATTTGGAATTATGTACTTTACGCTGTGCTACATTATTCTTGTGTTCTTTCACCCGAACTGAAAATTAAAAAATTAAGTTATTGCCTGTTTGACCCGACACAGGCTTCCAAAAACTCCATTTATGCTATTCCGTGCCAATGTGGATCCTTATACATAGGTGAATCTAAGCGACCATTGGCTTCCAGGTGTAGAAGCTCATTGAAGGTACCTAGTTGAAATCTGACGAATTTGGATTCACCTAGCTATAGAAGTCTCAGTGTTATCTTAATTATTCCAGCTGCACCAAACTCCGCAACAAGTTGACATCTATGATTCCTAAGACCTAACGACTCCCAGAAACATTTATTATCACTTGATACACTAATTTACAACCAGAACTAACAATGATTTTAACAACTGTTGTGGCTCATTGGATGTCAGAATTAAATTATATGCAGTACCCCTCGCTGCATTGTTTACATGCATGCATAATGCAGTAACATCACAGTAATTAAGGATTTATGTCATAAAGATATTCCACAAATACTGGAGATTGAAATGCAATACTTGGAAATTTATTGTTGGTTTGAAGACGGTCTTTCAAGAAATAACAACTACAATACCAACACGGCATTACCTGATTAACTAATACAAAACTGAATAAGTATGAAAACAAAACAAAAACATTTTCAATTATCAAAATTACTAAGCGAAACATATTTAGTATTACTAACGGAACTTTTTCAAATTTGATATCAATTAGAAATAAACAAATGTCACATGTTCAGTGTTTCAATTATGAAATTATACAACATATTGGGGTATTGATTAATGTCGTAGGCCTACAAGATGTTATAAAAAAAAATTAAATTAACTCTAATGTTGGAAGATTTTCACCAGTCTCTCACGTCATTGGTTGAATGTGGTTTTTGGTCCATAGCTCGTACAAGATACAGATACACTGTACAGGCCAGTGGACCAAAGAACCCCACACAACCCTGGAAACTGTTCTGCTGGGCTTTGTTTTCTGCGATGTTGCGCGACACGTAGCCAACTCCTAGTGGAATGTACCTCGTTGATGAGAAGTGAAATCTGATATAGTGAGGGTCAATCTAGGGACAGAATGTGATACTAGAATGACACCCACTACACCAAACACCAGGAAACGCCATTGTTACCAACATCACAGAGTTGGGAGGATCTGCAACAGAAAATTTGTATGAGTAATCATAGATATACTGTTTTAATATACAGTTGAATAAAACCTAACTTAAGGCAGCACAGATGTTACTCACTGTTGTGCTAGAGTCCCTCAAAACTCAACTGTCTTTAGGCTTGATGTTGCACGTAGCCAACTCCAAGTGGATTGTACCTCGTTGATGAGAAAAGAAATCTGATATAGTGCTGGATTATCTAGACACACAATTCAAACCACTGTGATACAAGAATGACGTTGGTCTTGTGGTTAGCGTATCTGCTTCCAATGCAGAAGGTCCAGGGTTCGATTCCCGCTAAAGTCAGAAGTTTTTTAACTTCTCATTTGGACTTAAGTCCATCAGTTCTTGTCTTAGGAGTTTGTAAACGGTGACTTTGGAGCCGTCCTAGCAACGAAGCACATAATAAATTTCAGAGTTGTTCTGAATCGGCCTTGTTGATTCTGGCGTTGATTCGCGGGTGTTCGCACTGTCCATACCACTGATTGCTATATTTCCTATTAAAAATATTGAACTTTGGTTGGTTATCGCTCACTCGTCGATTGCGTCGGGGCCTGCAGGGTTGGCTTGTTATTTTTGATTTAAAGTCCCCCACTGAAAATCAGTTATATAACTGAGTGGGTAGACTCTAAATAAAATTTATTTATTTATTATTTATTTATAACAAACACCAGGAGATGCCACTGTTACATACATCATCGAGTTAGAAGATCTGCAACAGAAAACTTGTATGAGTAATCATAGATAATATACTGTTTTAATATACAGTTGAATAAATCCTAATATAAGGCAGCACAGATGTTACTCACTGTTGTGCTAGAGGTCCCTCAAAACTCAACTGTCTTTAGGCTTGATATAGCACGTTGCCAACTGCTATTGGAATGAACTAGGTTGATGAGAAGAGAAATCTGATATAATAAATAACCTCGTCACATAATTCAAACCACTGTGATACAAGAATGACACCCACTGCACAAAACTCCAGGAGACGCCATTAGTATCAACATTATAGAGTTACGAGGTTCTGCAACTGAAAACAAGTATGATTAATCATTGATGTACTGTTTTAATAAACATTTGAATAAAACCTAATGTAAGGCAGCATAGATGTTACTCACTGTTGTGCAAGATGTCTCTCAAAGCTCGACTGTCTCTTAGCTCGATGTAGCACGTAGCCAACTTCTATTGGAATGAACTGCGTTGATGAGAAGTGAAATCTGGTATAGTGAGGGTCAATCTAGTCACAGAATTCAAATCACTGCGATACTAGAATGACACCCACTACACCAAACTCCAGGAGATGCCATTGATACCAACATCATAGAGTTGTGGAGGATCTGAAACAGAAAAAATGGACGATTAATCATAGAAATACTGTTTTTATGTACAGTTGAATACAACCTAATGTAAGGCAACACAGATGTTACTCACTGTTGTGCTCGAGGTCCCTCAAAGTTCGACTGTCCATTGGCTCGATGTAGCACGTAGCCAACTTCTATTGGAACGAACTGGGTTGATGAGATGTGAAATCTGATAAAGTGAAGGTCAATCTAGTCACAGAATTCAAACCACTGTGATACAAGAATGACACCCACTACCCCAAAACTCCAGGAGATGCCATTGATACCAACATCGTTTTGGGGTGCATCTAAAAATGATTTTTTTTTATCAATTACAATATCATATTTATCATAATTGTCGATTATTATCTTTACGTAACCAGTATTAGCCACATTTAATGAAAGTTTTTGGAAAGACGCAATAAAGTAGTAAAGTGCGAAATAATTTAATTTTTTCTCTTTGTGTATTTTATCGTGCTTTATAAACAATTTAAACACCAACAAGAAACTATTTATACAGTTGACATAAATAGTACTTCACTGCTCATGGTGCTCCTGTCTCTTGGCATCAAGTAGCACGTAGTCAACTCCCCTTGGGAAGAACCTCAGTGATGATGAGTGAACTCGGGTGCAGCTGGTGCCAATCATATTACAAGTTCAAAATACTGTCAACATGAAAGATACCAGCTGCACCAAAGTCCACAGCTGTCCTTTGGTGTGTTATTCGGTTAGTGCGCAGGTTACAGGGAGTGGGGAAACCCAAAAGTGATGCTGGTTCATATTCCGTTGAGGGCTGGATGTCAGTAAGCTGCGCAGGTGATGTCGTTGAGGGCCGCAAAAAAACTATTGTTGAGAGTACTGGACTTTTGACAGTTTAAATTTCAGTATTATGATATAAATAGTCACATTAATACTGCTAAAGAAACTGACAGCAGAACAGCTCATAGTTGTTAACTTCGTAGCAGGCTTAAAAGTACTTACTTTTAAAAAAGGGTGTTTTAACACTACCAATTCGAGGCTAAATTTAAATAGTGGCGTGTAGTTTGTTTCTTAAACTTAGCAATAGACACCAAGAGAAATGATTAAAATGATATATGAATTTAAACATAAAAAAGAAACGCTCTGCTTAACTCTTACCTCGAGGTTGGGTTAAGATATCAATTTATAATTGTTGAACACTTTATTTTTCAGATGAGAACCAAATTAAATCTATCGGCCAATATCACGTTGTCAACTTCTGGTGTAGAAGATTGACGAGAGTTAAAATCAACTAAAGCTGGATTCACCTAGATCACAGATTTAAGTCACTTTGCTATCTAAACGATTCCTTCTACACCAAGCAACGAAAAATGCCGACAACATTTTAAAAATACTATGATCTAACAACACTTAGGAACAACAATTTACACCTATTATTGCATCAAGTTTGACACAGAATTAATCAAGATTACGCTTTAAACAACAGTTGTGGCACATTTGAATCTCGACACACACCCAGTTAGTAAATGAGAATTGTTTTGGATGTAGTGTCCCTCGCTGCATAGGATATGTGCATGCATTCAAGTGAACATATTAGTAAATTGAGATGAATAACATAAAATTGTCTCCTTAAATTCATGAGATTGAATTGCGCTTTACTTGGAAATGTAATGTTGGCTTGGCAGACAGGCTAAAAAACAAAACTAGTACACTACCAACACCTGCTGAACTAATAAATATCTGATTGAGTGAATGTATGAAAGTAACACAAATACTTTTTTATACTAAACATTACTCTGCGAAGTATATTAGTAAGCCATTTGGTAATTAAATGAACAACATTATAGAGTTTTTGCCTGCAGGTATACGTAAAGATTTTTTTTTTTTTAAATAATGATAAAGACTGTCTCCAGTCTCTGGTCATTGTTAGTTGAATGTGGTTATTGGTCCATAGCTCGTACAAGATACAGATACACTGTACAGGCTAGTGGACCAAAGAACCCCACTCAACACTTGAAACTGTTCTGCTTGGCATTGTTTTCTGCGATGTTGCGCGAAACATTTGAACCTCGACACACACCAAGTAAGAACATGATAATTGTTTAAGATGCAGTGTCCCTCGCTGCATTGGAAAAGTGCATGCATTAATGCAGTGAACATAAAAGTTTATTTCGATTAATTACATCAAATTGTCTCCTGAAATTCTTAGATGCATTTTACTTGGAAATATAATGTTGGCTTGGCTGATGGGCTTAAATACAATATAACTGGCACACTACCAACACCTGGTTGACTAACAGACTAAATGATTGTACAAAAGTAAGACGAATACTTTTTCATAATCATTATTACTCTGTGAAATATATCAGAAAGACTATTTGTAAAAAATCTTTAAGGCTATTCCAGAGCACTCTTACCGATATTTTGTAAGTCAACGGAAAATAGCTAAAAGTTGGTTGGATGAAAGATGAACTTGAATAAAAAAGGAAAAACAAAATAACTTTTTTTTTGGACGGGACAAAAGCTCTTTTTTGGCCATTATATGCAAATTTTGGGTCATTACGGAAATGAATGTTTTTGGGGCAATATTTAATTTTAGCTATGATTTTTTTTATTGCTTCAACACACCTTTGTCTCTGGACTGAGTATAAGGGAAAAGAATTTTCTGAAATAATGTTCAATGTACGATTTTTTTTTGTCACATGGTACAAAAAAGAGTTTTGAACCGGAACACGAAAAAAATCGTCCATCAAAAGTGATTTCATAAAATTAGTTTCCCTTTTACTCAGTCCAGAGACAGAGGTGTGTTGTAAGCAATTAAAAAAAAATCATAGTTACAAGTTAAATATTGCATCTAAAACATTTATTTCCGTAATGACCCAAAGTTTGCATATAATGGCCAAAATAGAGCTTTTGTCCCGTCCAAAAAAAGTTATTTTTTTTCCTTTTTTATTCAAGTTCATCTTTTATCCAACCAACTTTGCCATTTTCCGTTGACTTTCAAAATATCGGTAAGAGTGCTCTGGAATAGCCTTAAAATATGAATTTATGACAAATCAACAAAATATCACAATATCAGCGATTGGTCTAAAACAATTAAACACAATATTGATATTGCTTCATGTCCACGTAAAGAATATTATATAACATAATAAAATCCACTCGAATGTTGAAGATTTCCACCAGTGTCTCGTCGTTGTTGGTTGAATGTGGTTATTGGTCCATAGCTCGTACAAGATACAGATACACTGTACAGGCTAGTGGACCAAAGAACCCCACACAACCCTGGAAACTGTTCTGCTTGGCATTGTTTTCTGCGATGTTGCGCGACACGTAGCCAACTCCTAGTGGAATGTACCTCGTTGATGAGAAGTGAAATCTGATATAGTGAGGGTCAATCTGGGCACAGAATCCAAACCACTGTGATACTAGAAAGACACCCACTACACCAAACTCCAGGAGACGCCATCTGCAACAGAAAACATGTAAGATTAATCATTGATATACTGTTTTAATATACAGTTGAATAAAACCTAACATAAGGCAGCACAGATGACTTTTACTGTTGTGCAAGGGGTCCCCTAAAAGCTTGACTGTCTCTTGGCTTGATATAGCACGTAGACAACTCCTGTTGCAATGAACTGGGTTGATAAGAAGTGAAATCAGATATAGTGATGGTCAACCTAGTACATAATTCAAACCACTGTGATACTAGAATGACACTCACTACACAAAACTCCAGGAGATGCCATTGTTACCAACATCATTGAGTTGGGAGGATCTACAACAGGAAACATTTATAATTAATCTTAGATATACTGTTTTAATAAACATTTGAATAAAACCTAATGTAAGGCAGCCCAGATGTTACTCACTGTTGTACAAGAGGTCCCTCAAAGGTCGACTGTTTGGCTTGATGTAGCACGTAGCCAACTTCTATTGGAATGAACTGGGTTGATAAGAAGTGAAATCTGGTATAGTGAGGGTCAATCTTGTCACAGAATTCAAACCACTGTGATACTAGAATGACACCCTCTACACTAAACTCCAGGAGCGCCATGTTCCAACATAAGAGTTGGAGGATCTGCAACAGAAAACATGTATGATTAATCATAGATATACAGTTTTAATATACAGTTGAATAAAACCTAATATAAGGCAGCACAGATGTTACTCACTGTTGTGCTCGAAGTCCCTCAAATCTCGACTGTCTCTAGGCTTGATGTAGCACGTAGCCAACTCCTGTTGCAATGAACTGGGTTGATGAGAAGTGAAATCTGATATTGTGAGTGTCAATCTAGGCACAGAATTCAAACCACTGTGATACTAGAATGACACCCACTACACCAAACTCCAGGGGGTACGCCACTGTTACCAACATCACAGTTGGAGGATATGGAACATAAAATATGTTTAATTAATTTTTCTACTGTTTCAAAACAATTGAATAACAACTAACGTGCAGCTAGAGTACAGATGTTACTCACTATTGTGCAAGTGCAAGTACGTAGTCAACTCCTCCTGGGAAGAACCTCAGTGATGATGAGTGAACTCGGGAGCAACTGGTGTCAAACATGGTACAAGATCAAAGTACTGTCAACATGAATGATACCAGCTGCACCAAAGTCCACAGCTGTCCGTGGTGTGTTATTCGGTTAGTGCGCAGGTACAGGGAGTGAAGAACCGAAGCAGTTGAGAAGTTGGCCAGAAGAACTCTTGAATCATACCAGGTAACAATTTTATAACACTGTCAAACCCGATATGACGCAAGAGGTCACCTGGCCCAGATGACTCGGCGACTGATACGTCACCAACATGATGATACATTATTAAGAACATCCTACAAGTGTTTGATAAGGAAACAATCAAGATGTCGTCCACACTAAAATACCATGATCACGCTTTAAACAACAGTTGTGGCACATTTGAACCTCGACACACACCCAGTTAGTATATGAGAATTGTTTACGATGCAGTGTCCCTCGCTGCATGAGATAAGTGCATGCATTAAGTCAGTGAACATCTTAGTAATGTAACAGGAATAACAAAAAATTGTCTCCTCAAATTCAGGAGATTTTTGAGATGCGTTTTACTTGGAAATGTAATGTTCGCTTGGCAGACAGGCACACAAACAATAAATAGTACACTACCAACATCTGCTGAACTAATACAAAACTAAATGAATGTATGAAAGTAAGACAAATACTTTTTCATCATCAACATTACTCTGCAAAGTGTATTTGTAGGCCTTTTTGCTAAAAAAAAAAGTTAAAAATATGAATTTTGACAAATTAACAAAATATCACAATATCAGCGTTTGGTCTAAAAAAGTTCAAACACAATAATATTAAGATATTGCTGCATGTACCTCTGAAGAATTATTATAAAAAGAAAATTCACTGACATAATGGAATATTTTCACCAGTGTGTCGTCGTTGTTGGTTGAATGAGGTTATTGGTCCATAGCTCGTACAAGATACAGATACACTGTACAGGCTAGTGGACCAAAGAACCCCACACAACCCTGGAAACTGTTCTGCTTTTCATTGTTTTCTGAGATGTTGCGCGACGCGTTGCCAACTCCTAGTGGAATGTACCTCGTTGCTGAGAAGTGAAATCTGATATAGTGAGTGTCAAACTACTCACAGAATTCAAGCTACTGTGATACTAGAATGACACCCACTATACCAAACTCCAGGAGACGCCACTGTTACCAACATAATAGAGTAAGGAGGATCTGCATCAGAAAACATGTATGATTAATCAATTATATACTGTTTTAATATTCAGTTGAATAAAAAGGCAGCATAGATGTTACTCACTGTTGTGCTAGAGGTCCCTCAAAGCTCGACTGTCTCTTGGCTTGATGTAGCACGTAGCCAACTCCTCTTGGAATGAACTGGGTGGATGACAAGTGATATCTGATATAGTGAGGGTCAACCTAGGCACAGAATTCAAGACACTGTGATACTAGAATGACACTCACTATACCAAACTCCAGGAGACGCCACTGTTACCAACATAATAGAGTTAGGAGGATCTGCAATAGAAAACATGTATGATTAATCAATGATATACTGTTTTAATATACAGTTGAATAAAAAGGCAGCATAGATGTTACTCACTGTTGTGCTAGAGGTCCCTCAAAGCTCGACTGTCTCTTGGCTTGATGTAGCACGTAGCCAACTCCTCTTGGAATGAACTGGAGTGATGAGAGTGAAATCAGATATTGTGAGTGTCAATCTAGTCACAGAATTTAAACCACTGTGATACTAGAATGACACCCACTACACCAAACTCCAGGAGACGCCACTGTTACCAACATCATAGAGTTAGAAAGATCTGCGACAGATAACAAGTATAAATTATTTCAGTTCTACTGTTTTAAAACAATTGAATAACAACTAACATGCAGCACGAGTACAGTGCAAGTGCAAGTACGTAGTCAACTCCTCCTGGGAAGAACCTCAGTGATGATGAGTGAACTCGGGTGCAACTAGTACCAAACATGTAACAAGATCAAAGTACTGTCAACATGAATGATACCAGCTGCACCAAAGTCCACAGCTGTCCGTGGTGTGTTATTCGGTTAGTGCGCAGGTACAGGGAGTGAGGAACCAAGTGATGCTGGGCCATATTCCGTTGAGGCCTGGATGTCAGTCAGCTGCACAGGTGATGTCAGTAGATGGACGCAGCAAACTATTGTTGAGAGTACTGGACTTCTAGCAGTTACTACTGCAGTATTATGATATAAATAGTCACATATATACTGATATAGTAACTGACAGCAGAACAGCACATAGTTGTAAACTCTTCGATTTTGTCGGTGCCTACATTGTTGGCTTGGTCAGCTTTAAATTTTATGTCCTCCACTGAAAATCAGTTTTGTGACCGGCTAGTTAACTCTTAGTATGAATGTATTTTATTTAAAAGCGCTTGAAAAGCTGGCTTGTACATTGGAGTAAAACTTTACCAATAATATTGATTGTGGGTGAAGAATATTACCTGCCAAGAGAGAATGTAATAGCTTATAATGCCCATTCCCGTTCACCTAAATATGTAACCAGCTCTCTGTGAAGAATTTCATGGACAAGAGTTTATTTCAGTGATAGCTGTACCTGCTGTAATTACACATTATCAAATAATACTAATAATAAATGTTTTTTCACCTGCCTTCCACTAGGACTAGGCTATGCTCTTTTCTAGCAACATTCAACGCAATAATGTGGTGAACAATAAATAAATAAATATGAGCTTCACCATACTCCGGAACATTGGTTGTAGCAACATAAAAGGTAAATATATCAAATACAAAAATACATGTCAAGTTTAGCCAATCGTGAATCAATATAATTAATAATGTAGCAATCATGCTTCGATTGTAGAAAAAACATTGTTGTGTGTGGGTGGGTCTCTGTAGCACGTAGCTTACTCCTTTTGGATAGACGATCATTGAAGAGCAGTGGAATCATATGTAGTTGGTAGAGCTCCGCTAACAGAATTAAATCACTGTTAGAACAGAGAGCTACCAGCTGCACCAGACTCCAGGAGCACAGTGTTCCTGCCACAATGGTGGGACCCACCTGGAACAGACATTATGTAGGACAGATTACTATTGAATACAAACAACATAATAATATCACATATTATGTTATACTTGTTTCGTTTACTGACTGATAAAAATGATGTATATGATCATCAATATTTTCTACAGATATTTTTGTCACACTATTTTAATTCAAGCCAACAAGGCTGTTCATACATTGTTTAATAGAGAAAGATTGCAATTATATGTATAATAATTAAGCGTGCATTATCGATAGCCATTACAAAATCATAGTTAGGCCTATGTAAAATTTGATCAATTCATAATTTACCACCAACATTGCAACCACAATATTAGAATGTCCTAGATGTCAGTTTAAGAAGCCATGACCTGTGTTGGTGGATGCGCCGGGCAGAGGCTGAGTGCCCCCCAAAACAAACCGAGGGTTATGGAACAGATTGTCACCACTTCCCAACACTAACAATAGCAAGTACATACACGTAATAGAAGAGGGCGGTGGAAACGCGAACAGAAGTTTGATAATATCTCTTCTTGACGAATACGTCAACTGTTGAACATACACGTCAAGGTTCTCTTAATCTCCACACGTCCTCCTGTCCACTCGCTCACCATAGTAGACCAGGAGCTAATTTCTTTAGGAGCGATATTAACGAAATTGGTTCACCCCACTTAACATCTCAAATCTGACTTGACCACGTGTTAGTATGTACCTTATGAAACATCTCCAGGTAGTATGTCACTTCGAATAGGGAATATTCCACTTAATATTTTATATTTTATTTTAATTCTTATTCATGTCTAAATAGTCACTGCACTTTTTTTTATTTAAAAAAAATGTTTTTTGTGTAATTTAAACAAGAAGTAAATTGGACCCCCAGTTTGCGCCCCAAAAACGAGCGTGCGCCATCTTTGGACGGTACTACGTCATAACTGTGTTGAGTCAAGGCCAATTGGAAACTAAATGTACGTATATTTGTACATATTTACATACAGACGGCGGTGCTCGCCCATCCGCTCAACACAAACAACTCCACAGGGATGTACATTTTCACCGTCTTTTGTTTTTCTTTTTTCGTATGTGACAGGAGATTTCGCGAGATCATTGTGTTAAATAATAACGAGCATTTTGTCTTGAGTTTTTGCATAGCCTAGGACTTTCATGGTATTCTTTATCTACAATAGGCTTTAATTAGTCATCAAAGTAAGGTTTTTGTGCGGGATGTTTGTCAGAACATGAACTTGCAGGCCTAGGGTTGGCAAGTTAAGCCTAGGGCTTGTCAAGTGAGTAATTTTAGTATTCACATACCAATGCCTATATCCTACAGGAACGATTGGCCTAGACTGTTGTATTATAAATAATTTTCTACGTCTAGGCCTAGACTTAGGACTTTTTCAGTTTTGTTTTTTGATTGCAATGTCAACTTTTCTCGTTTTCTGGCTAGGCGTTAAATGTAAAATGTCCGCCATCTGTTTACATTACTGTAGGCTACGCTAGGCGCTGCTTTGTTTAAAACACCGCCGTCTTGATGTATATCTCGATCCTACTATAATACTATTCCAACATCTTTGGTCTGGATGTATGTTTATCCAGACGGCGTTGGATCAACACAGTTCTGACGTCACAGTCGTTTTTGCCGCTTTAAAAAACTGCTGCTTTTAAAACGGCTATAAATCACTGGATTATTATTTCACGGAAAAACAAAGTACATATTTGTAATCGGGACGAAATACTTCTTCTAAAAAATCTATTCGTACAGTATTTGGCGGAAGTGGAATATTCCCTATTGTGGTATACGTTTTTTTTTAGAGGCCATTTTGTTTTTGAATGTGCAATCATTGAAACGCTTACTCACTACTGTCTTTAAATGTACACAACTCGGGACTTGGTTAACCGATTTTAATTTATTAAATACCGATTTGTAGGTGACTGTATGCTTTCCCTATTATAAACAATCAATTTTTAATAGACATATGATTTCATTGCTAAAAATTGCAGACACGGCAAAAATAGTGTAAATAATTTTACTAAAATGTGATTCAAGCATAATTTCACAAATTATTTTGGTCAGTTAGCGCTATGTTTTTAAACATTATTAGAATTTATAAAGCTAACTCATGAACAACAGATATAAAAAATACGTATTTTTGCACGTTTTAGTTCATAAACGTTGAAGGCTGAGCATTTTCAGTGGATTGTAGGCTATTTAACTATGATTTTCATTTAACTTCATTTTGTCATTGCTCGTAAAGAATAACATTTTTAGAGTAGTTCCAACAAACAATACATGCAAATGGTAAAATTGAATGATATTAAAAATGCGATATAAAGATTTTTGCAGAATGGTCGATTTTATGGAATTTTCAGTTTCAAAAGTGGAAAAAGTGGAAAAGTGCAATTTTCATTTGACAAATTTATTTGCTGGCACTTCTATTCTTGGAAAGTATAATTTAAGAGTTTTTGAAGGTTCTCTGAAAACTTAATCTAATTCGGAGAAGTCGTTTGTCCTGGACAGCAAAGAAATTAACGGCGACATGTTCAAATAATCAAAAACTTCCGAAGAAATGGTGGAACAATAGTTCATTGGAGGTCACAAGCATACAAATTTGGGAAAAGGTACTTTATGATCTAATGATCAATAATTGATATGGTCACATTGAAGATTTTACTCCATTAACTCACTGGAGGTGAAAAAATTAAAATCTTCATATAAAACAATTTTACTGTAAAAATTATATTTTTGGAATCTGTTTAAATCCACATTATTAATTAATCATGTTGTTATTATTCACAAAAAGTTTAAAATTTTGTAAAAAATTTTGAAAAAAATATTTTTAACAAAATTGGAAATATTTTGTGAATTTAGTAAAAAATATTTTTTCCTAAATTTGAATTTTTTTGTGAATAATTACATGATAAACCAATAATGAGGATTAAACAGATTCCAAAAATATAATTTTTACAGTAAAATTGTTTTATATAAAGATTTCAACTTTTTGACCTCCAGTGAGTTAATGGAGTAAAATCTTCAATGTGACCATATCAATTATTGATCATTAGGTCATAAAGTACCTTTTCCCAAATTTGTATGCTTGTGACCTCTAATGAACTATTGTTGCACCATTTCCTCGGACGTTTTTGATTATTTGAACATGTCCGCGTTAATTTCTTTGCTGTCCAGGACAAACGACTGCTGCGAATTAGATTAAGTTTTCAGAGAACCTTCAATAACTCTTAAATTAAACTTTCCAAGAATATAAGTGCCAGCAAATAAATTTGTCAAATGAAAATTGCACTTTTCCACTTTTTCCACTTTTGAAACTGAAAATTCCATAAAATCGACCATTCTGCAAAAATCTTTGAATCGAATTTTCAATATCATTCAATTTTACCATTTGCATGTATTTTTTGTTGTAACTACTTTAAAAATGTTATTCTTTACGAGCAATGACAAAATGAAGTTAAATGAAAATCATAGTTAAATAGCGTACAATCCACTGAAAATGCTCAGCCTTCAACGCTTATATACTCGAACGTGCAATAATTCGTATTTTTTATATATGTTGTACATGAGTAAGTTTTATAAATCCTAATAATGTATAAAAACATAGCGCTAACTGACCAAAATAATTTGTGCATTTATGCTTGAATCACATTTTTGTAAAATTATTTACACTATTTTTGCCGTGTCTGCAATTTTTAGCAATGAAATCATATGTTTATTAAAAGTTGATTGTATATAATAGGGAAAGCATACAGTCACCTACAAATCGGTATTTAATAAATTAAAATCGGTTAACCAAGTCCGGAGTTGTGTACATTTAAAGACAGTAGTGAGTAAGCGTTTCGATGATTGCACATTCAAAAACAAAATGGCCTCTAAAAAAAACGTATACCACAATTCGAAGTGACATACTACCTGGAGATGTTTCATAAGGTGCATACTAACACGTGGTCAAGTCAGATTTGAGATGTTAAGTGGGGTGAGCGAAAAAAAAATCTACAGGGTCTGGCTCCTGGTCTATAGGTAAACAAAGCTTGTTGAATCTAACCCGAATGGCTTTTGTTCTGTTGATATATTTCTGGTCAAGTAAAGTAAGTTGGGTTACAAAGCCTGCCATACACAAACAAACATATAAACCAAACCATTCATCAGCTGTGGCGAATACTTGAAGTGCTCGGTGAACAGATGTTGAGAAAACGGCTAGGAGAACTCATGCGTAATAACGGGTTACAAGTTTAAAACACTGTCAATCCCGAGATGACGCAAGAGCACACCTGACCTATTACTCGACGACTGATGAGTCAGCAACATCCTGATAGATTATTGAGAACATCCTACAAGTGTTTGATAAGGAACACTCACGATATCGTCCACAATGAATTACCATGATCACGCTTTAGACAACAGCTGTGGCACATTTGAACCTCGACACATACCTAGTTAGTGTATGAGAATTGTTTACGATGCAGTGTCCCTCGCTGCATCAGATAAGTGCATGCATTAAGTCGGTGAACATCTTAGTAATTTAATATGAATAACAAAAAATTGTCTCCTCAAATTCAGGAGATAGCTGAGATGCGTTTTACTTGGAAATGTAATGTTCGCTAGGCAGTCAGGCACACAGACATTAACTAGTACACTACCAACATCTGCTGAACTAATACAAAACTAAATGAATATATAAAAAAAATGACAAATACTTTTTCATCTCAACATTACTCTGCAAAGTATATTTGTAGGCCTTATTGCTAAAAAAAAAGTTTAAAATATGAATCTATGACAAATTAACAAAATATCACAATATCAGCGTTTGGTCTAAAAAAGTTCAAACATAATAATATTAAGATGTACCTGTGAAGAATTATTTTAAATAGATAATTCGCTGAAATAATGGAAGATTTTCACCGGTGTGTCGTCGTTGTTGGTTGAATGTGGTTATTGGTCCATAGCTCGTACAAGATACAGATACACTGTACAAGCTCATGGACCTAAAACCCCACACGACCCTGGAAACTGTTTTGCTTGTAATTGTTTTCTGCGATGTTGTGCTACACGTAGCCAACTCCTAGTGGAATGTACCTCGTTGATGAGAAGAGAAATCTGATATAGTGAGTGTCATCCTAGTCACAGAATTCAAACCACTGTGATACTAGAATGACACCCACTACACCAAACTCCAGGAGACGCCATTGTTACCAACATCATAGAGTTAGGAGGATCTGCAACAGAAAATATGGAAGATAAATCATAGATATACTGTTTTAATATACAGTTGCATAAAACCTTATATAAGGCAGCACAGATGTTACTCACTGTTGTGCTAGAGGTCCCTCAAAGCTCGACTGTCTCTAGGCTTGATGTAGCACGTAGCCAACTCCTCTTGGAATGAACTGGGTTGATGAGAAGTGAAATCACCCACTACACCAAACTCCAGGAGACGCCATTGTTACCAACATCGCGATGTTGGATAATCTAAAACATAAAACATGTACACAATTAATTACAAAATAAAAGATAATCCAATACAGCTGTATTATAACTCACAAAGCAGCACAGATATTACTCACTGTTGCACTAGATGTCCTCAAAGCTCGACTGTCTCTTGCCTCACGTAGCACGTAGTCAATTTCTCCTGGGAAGAACCTTTGTGATGATAGGTGAACTCGGAAACAGCTAGAATCAAACATGGTACAAGATCAAAGTACTGTCTACATGAATGATACCTGCTAAAGCCTACTAATGTCCACAGCTGTCCATCGTGTGTTCGTCGGTTAGTGCGCAGGTACCGGGAGTGAGGAACCAAGTGATGCTGGGTCATATTTTGTTGTAAGCTAGATGTCAGTAAGCTGCACAGGTGATGTCAGTGGACGGACGCTTCAAACTTTTGTTGAGAGTACTGGACTTCCATCAGTTTCTACATCAGTATTATGATATTGATAGTCACATATATTCTGATATAGTAATTTACAGTAGAACAGTCCATTGTTGTAGACTCTTTGATGTTGTCGGTGCCTACATGGATGGCTTGATCTGCTATAAATTTTATGTCCTCCACTGAAAGTCAGTTAATTATGTGACCGGCTAGTTAAGACTCTTAGTACGAATGTATTTTATTTATTTAACAAGCTTTTAAGTAGTTGTAAAACAGAGTTATTCACATAATTACTTGGTACACTCAATAGTGTTTCGTAGATAGTTACTCAGAATTATTATTTGAACTCTGTTAAAAAGGAAACAATTTTGATAACCAAGACACATTACACTTGAACAAGAAACAAACTATGACCTGCTGAGGTCGCTTACTGCCTGATTGAAGGAGGATAAAGCGTTTGCAAAGCAGGCTTGTATCTTGGGGTTAGAACTTCACCAAAAACTTTGATTGTGGGTTAAGAATATTACCTGACAAGAGAGGATGAAATAACATACAATGCCTATTCCCGTTCACTTAAGTATGTAACTACCTTTTTGGGAAGAAATTCATGGACAAGAGTTGAAATCAGTGTAGCTGTACCTGCTGTTAGAACACATTATCAAATAATACTAATAATAAATGTATTTTACCTGCTTACCACTGGGACTAGGCTATGCCCTTTTCTAGCAACATTTAACGCATTGATGTGATAAACAACAAATAAAATATAATATGTGCTTCACCTTATTCCCGAACATTGGTTATCGCAACATAGGAGGTTAATATATAAAATACAAAAATACATGTCAAGTTTAGCCAATCGTGAATCAATATAATTAAAAATGTAGCAATCATGCTTCGATTGTAGAAAAAACATTGTTGTGTGTCGGTGGGTCTCTGTAGCACGTAGCTTACTCCTTGTGGATAGACGATCATTGAAGAGCAGTGGAATCATATGTAGTTGGTAGAGCTCCGCTAACAGAATTAAATCACTGTTAGAACAGAGAGCTACCAGCTGCACCAGACTCCAGGAGCACAGTGTGCCTGGCCACAATGGTGGGACCCACCTGGAACAGACATTATGTAGGGCAGATTACTATTGAATATTAACAACATAATAATATCGCATATTATGTTATACTTGTTTCGTTTACTGACTGATAAAAATGATGTATATGATCATCAATATTTTCTACAGATATTTTTGTCACACTATTTTAATTCAAGCCAACCAGGCTGTTCATACATTGTTCAATAGAGAAAGATTGCAATTATATGTATAATAATTGCGTGTATTATCGATAGCCATTACAAAATCATAGTTAGGCCTATGTAAAATTCGATCAATTCATAAGTTACCACCAACATTGCAACCACAATATTAGAATGTCCTAGATGTCAGTTTAAGAAGCCATGACCTGTGTTGGTGGATGCGCCGGGCAGAGGCTGGGTGTCCCCCAAAACAAACCGAGGGTTATGGAACAGATTGTCACCACTTCCCAACACTAACAATAGCAAGTACACGTAATAGTAGAGGGCGGTGGAAACCCGAACAGAAGTTTCATAATATCTCTTCTGACGAATACGTCAACTGTTGAACATACACGTCAAGGTCCTCTAGATCTCCACACGTCCTCCCGTCCACTCGCCCACTGTAGGTAAACAAAGTTGGTTGAATCGGAACCAAATTGCTTTTGTTGGTTGCGTTCCATTAACTGCTGGCTCTACTGGGAGCACAGTAAACAACATTGCTAGACTGCGCAGTCCAGTAGGCCTAGAAAATGGAATGGTTCCCAGTTGAAGCATCCAGCACAAGCAATGCAGCTGTCAGAAAATAATCGTTCTGTCAATTTAAAGCATGATGTTAATTATTTAGGGTAAACTTAAAGAGAAATAAGAAGATGTCACATTTAATCTCTATTATGGTTTTAACAAATGAATTATTCTCTTGGCGGTATATTTAATGCCGTCATCTAGCCTAGGCCTAGGCCTAACGTCATCGACCCATTAATTGCAAGCTATGAATTTTAAAAAGAAATATAAGCTCGCAAATAAATATCTTTAGCTCATCACGAATTATTATTGTCATTATTAGTCCACTGCAATATCAAACATCTCAATTTTTCTGGACAAATAAAGCAATTTATTAACTTTGGAAGCAAACTGATATTTCAACGCCGCCAGAACACTAGCTGGTTTTTTATTGGCGATACTGAGCGGAAAACCTCCAGTACTTCCAGTTACTGAAGGCGCTGGGCCAGCAATTCACGGAACGCACGCTCAGCACACTGCTGACAGCAGTTAACGGAACGGTTACAGTAAAGCTGGCTACTGGTTCAGTACGTCCAGCAGTTTACGGAAAGCAACCGTTATGTTGATATATTTCTGGTCAAAGAAATTTAGTTGGGTTACAATGCCTGCCTTACACAAACAAACATATTAACCGAACCATTCATCAGCTGTGGCGAATACTTGAAGTGCTCAGGGAACCGATGTTGAGAAGTAGGCCAGGAGGAATCATGCGTTCGCTTGGCAGACAGGCATACAGACAATAACTAGTACACTACCAACATCTGCTGAACTAATACAAAACTAAATGAATATATGGAAGTAAGACAAATAGTTTTTCATCATCAACATTACTCCGCAAAGTATATTTGTAAGCCTTTTTGGTAAAAAAAGTTAAAAATATGAATCTATGACAGATTAACAAAACATCACAATATCAGCGTTTGGCCTAAAAAATGTTCAAAAATAATATTAAGATATTGCTGCATGCATTCACTAAAATAATGGAAGATTTTCACCAGTGTGTCGTCGTTGTTGGTTGAATGTGGTTATTGGTCCATAGCTCGTACAAGATACAGATACACTGTACAGGCTAGTGGACCAAAGAACCCCACACAACCCTGGAAACTGTTCTGCTTGGCATTGTTTTCTGCGATGTTGCGCGACACGTAGCCAACTCCTAGTGGAATGTACCTCGTTGATGAGAAGTGAAATCTGATATAGTGAGGGTCAACCTAGTCACAGAAATCAAACCACTGTGATACTAGAATGACAACCACTACACCAAACTCCAGGAGATGCCATTGTTACCAACATCGTATTGGGTGTATCTGAAACAGAAAATATTTTAAATCAATTAAAATGTCATATTTATCAGAACTGTCAATTTTTATCTTAACATAACCAGTATTAGCTACATTTAGTGAAAGTATTTGAAAATACACAAATAAGAAGTTCAGTGGGAAATAATTTATTTATCTCTTTGTGTATTTATTGTACATGATAAACAATTATAAACACCAACAAGAAATTATTTATTCAGAAGACATACATAGTACTTCACTGCTCATGGTGCTCCTGTCTCTTGGCATCAAGTAGCACGTAGTCAACTCCTCTTGGGAAGAACCTCAGTGATGAGAAGTAAACTCTGGTGCGGCAGGTGTCAAACATACAACAAGATCAAAGTACTGTCAACATCAATGATACCAGCTGCACCAAAGTCCACAGCTGTCCGTGGTGTGTTATTCGGTTAGTGCGCAGGTACAGGGAGTGAGGAACCAAGTGATGCTGGGTCATATTCCGTTGAGGCCTGGATGTCAGTAAGCTGCACAGGCGATGTCAGTAGACGGGCCCAGCAAAATATTGTTGAGAGTATTGGACTTTTGACAGTTTCAATTCAGTATTATGATATTGATAGTCACATTAACACTGATATAGTAACTGCCAGCAGAACAGCACGTTGTTGTAAACTTGTCGCCGGCTAAATAGTAGTTTTATTAAAGTGGTATTCACATAACCACTTCGAAGCACAACTAATTGTGGCTTGTAGTTTTTCTCTTTATTATCTAGGTGCCCGTTAGGGCGCCGCAGCCAAGCCGTGGCGCGCTACACACTCAAGCACCTTATACAACAAGCAGAGTTGGGGTGATTTCGAGGTGTTACCCAGCCGTCATGTAACGTGATGTGGACTTGAAAACTATCACAATCGAGAAGATTTAGGTACCTGACTACACATGCCAAATTTTATTGGGGAACGACCATTCCTTCTTGGTGAAAAAATGGCTTGAAACATGCTCAAAATCACTTTAAGGATGTTAGCTACTACTGCTACTACTACTATCTAATTCGTCAGTTTCAATCGGCCCACGATTCTGACCAGACGGGTGGAGTTACAATGTTCATATTTTACATGGACATTAAGGTTATAGTAATATAGTCTCTTTTGAAAGAAAAAGTTGAAGAAGTTTGCTGGCAGGCTACCAAATAAAGGTTTTAAAATAAGCCTTATACACTAGGCATACAATCAACAAGTAACTATAGTTACTTGACACTTGTTGACGGTATAAGCAGAGCTAGGCGGGAAAGTGCTATACGTAAAAAAATGGCGGACATTTTTAATTTTGCTTCTATGTGTAAAACGAGAAAAGTTGTCATTATACTCTCATAAAACAAATCAGAAACCGTCCCTGGCCTAGGCCCAGATGTAGAAAATTATTTTATAATACAACAGTGTAGGTCTAAAGTTCCATTAGGCTATAGGACTAGATAAAATTAATACTTACATTACATGTTTGACAAGCCTAGCCAACCCTAGGCCAGCACAACCTTGTTCTGACACACTTCCCACACAAATAACTAGTTTTGATTACTAAAAGCCTAATGCAGATAAACAATAGTATGATTGTCCACCTAGGCTATACAAAAATGTACGGAAATAGAATACCTATTCTTTTCTTTCAATGATCTCACGCAAAACTCCAGTCACTTTATAAAAACGAAAACAAAAACTGTGCGAATTTACAATATTCTTTTGATAATTTGTTGATTTACATGGCTGTGGATGCAGTGAAAAGTGTAAAATAACATTAGTTGTGCGCTTGTTGTAGCGTGGGAAAGTTTGAATTGGCCGTGAGTTGCCTAGACTTAACCAGTCCTTATACCGTCGTTATACCATGGTTATACCACCTATACCCAGGATGTACATGAATCCGGGTCTAGATATTTTACATCCTATTGTTATTGCTAATACCATAGAAATTAAATCAACTTTGATAAAATTATTATATTTTAACAAATAATTTTGCAATGTAACTTGAAAAAGTAATGAGATCACACACATAACAAAAACTTGTAGAAATACAGCCAAACCTTACATACTCAAAAGAAATGAGATCTTAAAAAAGGGCCAAGCTCTTATACCCTTCCACATTTGCGCATTCTTAATTCATAAACGTACAGTGTCCCATAACAGCATCCTCGAAAAGCTTGGCAAAATAAAATTTGCATGTTATTACGTTTAAATTAATTAGAAAAAAGAACTTGGATGAACTATTACGTTTAAATTAATAATCGAATATTATATTTTGCCAAGCTTTTCGAGGATGCTGTTATGGGACACTGTACGTTTATGAATTAAGAATGCGCAAATGTGGAAGGGTAGATGACCTTGGCCCTTTTTTTAGATCTCATTTTTTTTTAGTGTGTAAGGTTTGGCTGTTTTTATACAAGTTTTTGTTATGTGTTAGTTTAACAGTAAACAATGGGAGGAATTATGAACTTGATAATATTTGAGTTTAAACAAAAAAGGAAGGCTTATGACAAGTATTACCTCGAGGTAAAGGTAAGACAACCAATTAAAATTGTTATACACTTTTGTTTTAAGAGAGGATGGAATAAAATCTAACGTCCTTATATATATCACAAAGTTAACTCCTGGTGATGAATCTCATGAAAGGTACCTAGTTTAAATCTGACGAATTTGGATTCACATAGCTATTGAAGTCAGCGTGTTATCATAATTATTCCAGCTGCACTAAACACCGCAACAAATTGTCAACATCAATGATTCCTTAGATCTAACGACCCCCAGAAACATTTATTAATACATGATACACTAATTTACACCCTGAACTAACAATGTTTTTTACAACTGTTGTAGCACATTTGATTTTAGAATTATATTATATGCAGTACCCCTCGTTGCATTGTTTACATGCATGCATAATGCAGTAACATCACAGTAATTAAGGATTTATTACATAAAGATATTCCACAAATACTGGAAATTGAAATGCATAACTTGGCAATTTATTGTTGGTTGGAAGACGGTCTTTTAAGCAAAAACAAGTACAATACCAATACGGCATTACCTGATTAACTTATACAAAACTGAATAAGTATGAAAACAAAACAAAAAAATTTCACTATCAAAATTTCTATGCATGACATTAAGTATTACTAACAAAACTTTTTCAAATTTGATATCAATTACAAATCAACAAATGACACATTTTCAGTGTTTCAATTAAGAAATTATACAAAATATTGGGGTTTTGATAAATGTTGTAGGCCTATATGATCTCATAGAAAATTAAATTAACTCACATGTTGGAAGATTTTCACCAGTCTCTCACGTCATTGGTTGAATGTGGTTATTGGTCCATAGCTCGTACAAGATACAGATACACTGTACAGGCCAGTGGACCAAAGAACCCCACACAACCCTGGAAACTGTTCTGCTTGGCATTGTTTTCTGCGATGATGCGCGACACGTAGCCAACTCCTAGTGGAATGTACCTCGTTGATGAGAAGTGAAATCTGATATAGTGAGGGTCAACCTAGGCACAGAATTCAAACCACTGTGATACTAGAATGACACCCACTACACCAAACTCCAGGAGACGCCATTGTTACCAACATCATAGAGTTAGGAGGATCTGCAACAGAAAACATGTATGATTAATCATAGATATACTGTTTTAATATACAGTTGAATAAAACCTAATATAAGGCAGAACAGATGTTAGTCACTGTGGTGGCTTGGCTTGATGTAGTACGTAGCCAACTCCTCTTGGATTGAACTGGGATGATGAGAAGTGAAATTTGATATAGTAAGTGTTAATATTGTCACAGAATTTAAACCACTGGGATACAAGAAAGACACTCACAACACAAAACTTCAGGGAGTACAACACTGTTACCACCATCGTGAAGATGGTGGATACAATTAATTTCAGTTCTACTGTTTAAAATTCAATTGAATATCAACTCACGTGCAGCAAGAGCACAGATGTTACTCTACTCACTATTGTGCAAGTGCAAGTACGTAGTCAACTCCTCCTGGGAAGAACCTCAGTGATGATGAGTGAACTCGGGTGCAGCTTGTATCAAACATGCAACAAGATCAAAGTACTGTCAACATGAATGATACCAGCTGCACCAAAGTCCACAGCTGTCCGTGGTGTGTTATTCGGTTAGTGCGCAGGTACAGGGAGTGAGGAACCAAGTGATGCTGGGTCATATTCCGTTGAGGCCTGGATGTCAGTCAGCTGCACAGGCGATGTCAGTAGACGGACGCAGCAAACTATTGTTGAGAGTACTGGGCTTCAATCAATTACTACACCGGTATTATGATATTATTGATAGTCACATATATACTGATATAGTAACTGACAGCAGAACAGCACAATGGTGTAAACTCGTTGAAAGCTAAATAGTAGTTTTGTTAAAGTAGTATTAACATTACCACTAACAGGCTCAAGTAATAATGGCTTCTAGTTTGTTTCTTGAATATTAGCAATAGACAAAAACATTGAGAGAAAATATAAACATGATATATAAGTTTTAAAAAAAGGCTCAGGTCAACTCTTAACTCGAGGTTGGGGTAAGGTAACATTTTATAATTGGTGTTCACTTTTGTTTCAGATGAGAACTAAATAAAACCTATCCGTCAATATCACGTAGTCAACTTCTGGCGTAGAAGATCATACAAGCGAGTTGAAATCGTCTAAAGCTGTAATCATCTTCTTTAAAGATTTAAGGTAACTTTGTTTATGTAACGATTCCAGCAACACCAAACACTGAGACAAGTTGACAACCTCCATCATTACTGTGATCTTACAACTCTTAGAAAGAACAAATCATACTTATTGCATCAAGTTTGACACAAAACTAACCAAGATTTTGCTTTAAAGAACAGTTGTGGCACATTTGAACCGCGACACACACCTAGTTTGTAGTTGAGAATTGTTTGCATGCAGTGTCCCTCCCTGTATTGGATAAGATCATGCATTAATGAAAAAAACATAATATAAATTTTAGATAATTAATATCATATTGTCTCCTTAAATTCTGGAGTTTAATATGCTTTTTACTAGGTAATGAAATGTTGCCTTGGCAGACGGGTTTTTAATAAATAACTTGTACACTACTGACGCCTGAGGTACTAATATAAAACTGAATGAAAGTATGAAAGAAGAGATATACTTTTTCATTATCAATATTCTCTGCGAAGTATATTAGCTGGACAATTAGTTAAAAAACCTTTAAAATATGAATCTATTACAAATCAACCAAATGACAATATCAGCGTTTGTTCTAAAAAAAATTGAACACAATATTGAGATATTGCTGCATACACCTGTAAACAATGTAAAGAAAAAGGAAAGAAACTTTAAATGTTGTATGATTTTCGCCAGTGTCTGGTCGTTGTTGGTTGAATGTGGTTATTGGTCCATAGCTCGTACAAGATACAGATACACTGTACAGGCTAGTGGACCAAAGAACCCCACACAACCCTGGAAACTGTTCTGCTTGGCATTGTTTTCTGCGATGTTGCGCGACACGTAGCCAACTCCTAGTGGAATGTACCTCGTTGATAAGAAGTGAAATCTGATGAAGTGAGTGTCAATCAAGTCACAGAATTCAAACCACTGTGATACTTGAAAGACACTCACTGCACCAAACTACAGGAGACGCCATTGTTACTAACATCATAGAGTAAGGAGGATCTGCAACAGAAAACATGTACGATTATTGATAGATATACTATAGTAATATACAGATGAATGAAACCTAAAATAAGGCAGCACAGGTGATACTCACTGATGTACAAGAGGTTCCTTTAAAGCTCGACTGTCTCTAGGCAGGATGTAGCACGTAGCCAACTCCTCTTGGAATGAACTGGGTTGATGAGAAGTGAAATCTGATATAGTGAGGGTCAATCGAGTCACAGAATTCAAACCACTGTGATACTAGAATGACACCCACTACACCAAATTCCAGGAGACGCCATTGTTACCAACATCATAAAGCTGGAAGATCTGAAACATTAAATCTGTACAATTAATTTCAGTTCTACTGTTTTAATACAATTGAATAACAACTAACATGAATCATGAGCACAGATGTTAATCACTATTGTGCAAGTGCAAATACGTAGTCAACTCCTCCTGGGAAGAACCTCAGTGATGATGAGTGAACTCGGGTGCAACTAGTACCAATCATATAACAAGATCAAAGTTCTGCCAACATGAATGATACCAGCTGCACCAAAGTCCACAGCTGTTCATGGTGTGTTATTCGGTTAGTGCGCAGGTACAGGGAGTGAGGAACCAAGTGATGCTGGTTCATATTTCGTTGAGGCCTGGATGTCAGTAAGCTGCACAGGTGATGTCAGTAGACAGACGCATCAAACTATTGTTGAGAGTACTGGACTTCTAGCAGTTTCTACGTCAGTATTATAACATTGATAGTCACATATATACTGATATAGTAACTGACAGCAGAACATCACATAGTTGTAAACTCTTAGCAGGCTAAATAGTAGTTTATTTATAGTAATATTCACATAACCCTTACAAGGCACATGTAATGGTGACTTGTTAGTTTCTTAAATATTTAATTAACAATAAACCATCAGAGAAATGATAAACATGAAATATGAGTTAAATTGTACAAAATAAAGCCTCAGGTTGGCTCTTTCCTGACGTTGTGGTGGAAGATAACAATTAATTATTAATGTACACTTTTGTTTTCGGTGAGGATTGAATAAAATCAATCTACCCTATATGAGTGACATGTAGTTACCTCCTTTTGTACTACATTATTGAAGGTAGTTGAAATCGGATGAAGCTAATTTCAAATAGATCACAGAATCAACTCACTGCGATAACTTATGACTAGGAAACGCTCAGTTGGACGCGTTGATAAGCGAGCCCGTGCTATAGCTAGACCCACATTGCACATTTTTTTTAAATTTTAAATTTGCGATGTTCGCTGTCCACAGGGCCAAGTTTCCAATATTATTTATTATTGCCAAGGTATTTGGGTGAACCTTTACTTTGTGCATAAAATCCACCGCCATCTAGAGGACCTTGACCTTTGGAAAGCTATTTTAACTCCTTGGTTACAAATAATACACTGCTTCCTCGATAGTATTTCGATTACTTCTAGGTGGCAGTGCATAGTGCACCTCGTGCGACTTTGCGTTGCCATGGTAACGTTACTTTTGTTATAATGTAATTTCCATCTACACTACTTATCAGATCAAAATAAAATTAACATATTTGTGACCGGACGGACATTCTAAATGATTTGGCCACCTCAGATTTTGTCGCCGTTTAGTTTGAAAAAAAAAACTTTCGATTAACTTTAATGTAACTTTTTAACTTTTTGAACGATTTTGCCACAAAACTAATGACATTCAATCGAAAACGAAGCTTGCGGATGGTCCAAATTTCAACTCGATCCGAGCCTCCGTTCGAACGTTATGGCAAGACATACAAACAAACAAAAAAACAAACAAAAAAACAAAAACAAAACAAAACCAGTGACTATTTTTTCCGGCAGAGTCAAATGGAAACGCTCGCTTCGCTCGCTTAATTAAACTAACACTGAAATATAAAACAAGTTGACAACATCCATAATAAGTATGTTGTAACGATTCTTACAAACAACAATAATTTACACTTGATAGGCTAAGTTTGACCCAGAATTAACCATGATACTCTTTAAATAACATTAAAGGCATATTTGAACCTCGAAACAAACCTTGTTAGTATATGAGAATTATTTTGGATGCAGTTCACCGCTGGATTGGATAAGTGCATGCATTAATCAAGTGACCATATTAGTACTTTGAAATGAATAACATAAAATTGTCTTCTCAAATTCAGGAGATTGAGATGAGTTTTACTACGAAATGTAATGTTGGGTTGGCAGACGGGCTTAAAACAATAACTAGTCCACTACCAACACCTGCTGAACTAATACAAAACTGAATGAGTGTACCGGGTATGAAGTTACGACAAATACTTTTTCATAACCAACATAAAACAACAGCCATTTTTTGTAAAAAAAAAAAAGTGATAAACTTAGGCCTGTAAAACATTTTTGCACTCAATCCGATAGCCATATATTTGCTACTATGGACAAAACAACATATTCTCTAAATATAACGGACCTGACGTTGGTCGCGTGTAATACAAATATTATAATATTATAATGCAAATCGATACAATAAGAGAAATAACACATATACACATACACATAATTCATGGACAATATAGTTAAAACTAATGGTTACGATCTCTTGTTAATAACCGATCATCTTCCCAGAACGTAGCCAACTTCTTGTGGAATGAACCTCTATGATGGAAAGTGAAATCTGATATAGTGTTTACCTAACTAGTCACAGAATTAAAACCACTGTGATACTAGATTGGTACCCACTACACCAAACTCCAGGAGACGCCTTTGTTAGCAACGTCATAGAGTTGTAGTATCTGAAACAAAACATATTTATGATCAATAATACTCATATTTATCATAGTTGTAAAAAACAATCTTTACGTAACCAGTATTACCTACATTAGATGAAAGTACTCGGCAAGACGCAAGCGAAGACTAAAGTGTGATCCAATGCATTAATCTATTTGTGTATTTATCGTGCATCCTATTCAATTATAAACACTAAACTAGATACTACTTATACAGTCGACAAATATAGTACTTGACTGCTCAAAGTGCTAATGTCTCCTAGCTTCAGGTAGCACGTAGTCAACTCCTCCTGGGAAGAACCTCAGTGATGATAAGTGATCTCGGGTGCAACTGGTACCAAACATGTTACAAGATTAAAGTACTGGTAACATGAATGATACCAGCTGCACCAAAGTCCACAGCGGTCCGTGGTGTGTTATTCGGTTAGTGTGCAGGTACAGGGAGTGAAGAACCGAAGCAGTTGAGAAGTTGGCCAGGAGAACTCTTGAGTCATACCAGGTAACAAGATTAAAACACTGTCAATCCCGAGATGACGCAAGAGGTCACCTGACCCAGATGACTCGACGACTGAAGCGTCACCAACATCCTGATACATTATTGAGAACATCCTACAAGTGTTTGATAAGGAACACTCAAGATCGTCCACACTGAATTACCATGATCACGCTTCAAACAACTGTGGCACATTTGAACCTCGACACACACCAAGTTAGTACATGATAATTGTTTAAGATGCAGTGAACATATTAGTTAATTTCGATTAATTACATAAAATTGTCTCCTGAAATTCTGAGATGCATGTTATTTGAAAATGTAATATTGACTTGGCATACGGGCTTTAATGTAACAAAAGTACGTTACCAACACCTGCAGAACTAACAAACTAAATGAATGAATGTATGATTAGGAATACTTTTTAATCAAATTACTCTGCGAAGTATATCAGAAGGACGATTGTTTGTGTTAATGTTGAAGATTTTTACCAGTGTCTCGTCGTTGTTGGTTGAATGTGGTTATTGGTCCATAGCTCGTACAAGATACAGATACACTGTACAGGCTAGTGGACCAAAGAACCCCACACAACCCTGGAAACTGTTCTGCTTGGCATTGTTTTCTGCGATGATGCGCGACACGTAGCCAACTCCTAGTGGAATGTACCTCGATGATGAGAAGTGAAATCTGATATAGTGAGTGTCAAACTACTCACAGAATTCAAACCACTGTGATACTAGAATGACACCCACTACACCAAACTCCAGGAGACGCCACTGTTACCAACATAATAGGGTTAGGAGGATCTGCAACAGAAAACATGTATGATTAATCAATGATATACTGTTTTAATATACAGTTGAATAAAAAGGCAGCATAGATGTTACTCCCTGTTGTGCTAGAGGTCCCTCAAAGCTCGACTGTCTCTTGGCTTGATGTTGCACGTAGCCAACTCCTAGTGGGATATACCTCATTGATGAGAAGTGAAATCTGATATAGTGAGGGTCAAACTACTCACAGAATTCAAATCACTGTGATACTAGAATGACACCCACTACACCAAACTCCAGGAGACGCCATTGTTACCAACATCATTGAGTTGGGAGGATCTGCAACAGAAAACATGTATGATTAATCATTGATATACTGTTTTAATAATCAATTAATAAAACCAAATATAAGGCTGCACAGTTGTTACTCACTGTAGTGCTAGAGGTCCCTCAAAGCTCGACTGTCTCTTGGTTTTATGTAGCATGTAGTCAACTCCTCTCGGAATGAACTGGGTTGATCAGAATTGAAATTTGATAAAGTGAGTGTCAATCTGGGCACAGAATTTAACTTTCTGTGATACTAGAATTACACCCACTACACCAAACTCCAGGAGCTGCCATTGTTACCAACATCGTATTGGGTGTATCTGAAACAGAAAATATTTTTAATCAATTTTTAAAGTCATATTTATCATAGCTGTCGATTATTATGTTTACATAACCAGTATTACCTTCATAAGGTGAAAGTACTCAGAAATACGCAAATAAGGAGTAAAGTGTGATCCAATGTATTTATCTCTTTGTGTATTTAATATCAGTCCTATTCAGTTATAAACACCAACTAGAAACTATTAATACGACCGACAAACACAGTACTTGACTGCTCACGGTGCTCCTGGCTCCACGTAGCACGTAGTCAACTCCTCCTGGGAAGTACCTCAGTGATGATAAGTGATCTCGGGTGCAACTGGTACAAAACATGTTACAAGATTAAAGTACTGTTAACATGAATGATACCAGCTGCACCAAAGTCCACAGCGGTCCGTGGTGTGTTATTCGGTTAGTGCGCAGGTGCCGGTTGTGAAGAACCGAAGCAGCTGAGAAGTTGGCCAGGAGAACTCTTGAGTCATACCAGGTAACAAGATTAAAACACTGTCAATCCCCAGATGACGCAAGAGCCCACCTGACCCAGATGACTCGACGACTGATATGGCACCAGCATCCTGATACATTATTAAGATAATCCTTTTTAAAGGGGCTCACAAACCCAAAAATTATTTTTTACCACGTCATCTATAGCACAATAGTACGCTTAAATGACCGTGTAAAAAATTATATCTTGTAACTGTGATTTAACACGAATTTTTTTAATTTTTTTGATCCAGAAATTGGCGAAAATTTGTGTTTTGGAAAATTTCCTAAATCGGCCTTAACCTGCTTCTTTTTTGGTCCACATAGATACTAGAGCATAGAACCAATCTTAAATGCCCCTTTATAACATCGTGTCTTGAAACTGTGCCCAAATATACCCTCAAACACGCAAAAATATGCATTCCAAAATCACACCCCATCTTGGTAATCAGCATTTTGACCGAACTACTTGCCCAAATTACAAAACAAAATATAGAGGATTTACAGAAAAGGCTGTTGAGTACTTCAATAATGGTCAATCTTTTTTTGGATCAAAATCCTCCAAGGTCACGGGGCATAAAGATCGTCCCCATGTTATTTCTTATGGGAGATTTTTGCCGATGGGACCTAGCTCGAAAAATGTCATGTTTGACAATTTTTTGGGAGGTCATGGTGGCCCCAATAATTTTTCTGTTGATTGCTAAATTCATTACTAGTTAGCCTGAATGAAATATATTTTTTGAGTTTAGCGGTTAAATACCACTTTAAGTGTTTGATAAAGAACACTCAAGATCGTCCACACTGAATTACCACGATCACGCTTTAAACAACAGTTGTGGCACATTTAAACCTCGACACATACCTAGTTAGTATATGAGAATTGTTTTGGATGAAGTGTCCCTCGCTGCATAAGCCTAAGATACGTGCATGCATTAATGCAGTGAACATATTAGTTAGTTACGATTATTTACATTTAATTGTCTCCTGAAATTTGAGATGCATTTAACTTGGAAATGTAATGTTGGCTTGGCAGACGGGCTGACACAGAATTCAAACCACTGTGGTACTAGAATGACACCCACTTCACCAAACTCCAGGCGACGCCATTGTTACCAACATCACAGAGTTGGAAGATCTGAAACAGAAAATATGGTCGATTAATCATAGATAAACTTTTTTAATATACATTTGAATAAAACCTTATATAAGGCAGCACAGATGTTACTCACTGATGTGCTAGAGTTCCCTTAAAGCTTGACTGTCTCTAGGTTGGATGTAGCACGTAGCCAACTCCTGTTGGAATTAACTAGGTTGATGAGAAGTGAAATCTGATATAGTGAGGGTCAACCTTGTCACAGAATTCAAACCACTGTGATACAAGAATGACACCCACTACACCAAACTCCAGGAGACGCCATTCTTACCAACATCGTTTTGGGTGAATCTGAAACAGAAAATATTTTTTATAAATTATAAAATCATATTTATCATAACTGTCGATTATTATCTTTACGTAACCAGTATTACCTACAACAAGTAAGGTACTCGGAAATACGCAAAGCAGGAGTAAAGTGTGATCGAATGTTTTTTATCTCTTTTGTATTTATCATACATCCTATTCAGAAATAAACACCAACTAGAAACTATTTATACAGTCGACAAACATAGTACTTGACTGCTCAAAGTGCTCCTGTCTCCTGGCTTCAGGTAGCACGTAGCCAACTCCTCCTGGGAAGAACCTCAGTGATGATAAGTGTACTCGGGCGCGGCTGGTAGCAAGTTTGTCACAAGATCAAAGTTCTGTTAACATAAATGATACCAGCTGCACCAAAGTCCAGAGCTGTCCGTGGTGTGTTATTCGGTCAGTGCGCAGGTACAAGGAGTGAGAAACCGTTGCCGTTGAGTTGTTGGCCAGGAATACTATTGAGTCAAAACCTGAGACAAGTTTTAAAACACTGTCAATCCCGAGATGACTCAATAGATCACCTGGCCATGATGCCTCGACGACTGATTCGTCAACAACATATGAGACAGTATGAGCTAATCCTACAAATATTTGATAAGGGACACTCACGATATCGTTCACACTAAATTTAGAAATACAGAACTTAACCTTTAGTATAGGCCTAGTTTTATTTATCCAATAATAATTATGACAACAAATAAAAGATCTACTTGAATTTTATCTTTAGGTCCAATTCAATCAAAACCAATTCAAACCCCACACAACCTTGAAAACTGTTCTGCTTGGCATTGTTTTCTGAGATGTTGCGCGACACGAAGCCAGCTCCTAGTGGAATGGACCTCGTTGATGAGAAATGAAATCTGATAAAGAGTGGGTCAACCTAGGCACAGAATTCAAACCACTGTGATACTAGAATGACACCTACTAAACCAAACTCCAGGAGACGCCATTGTTACGAACAACACAGAGTAAGGAGGTTCTGCAACAGAAAACAAGGCCTACTGTTTTAATATACAGTTGTAGAAAACCAGATGTTACTCACTGTTGTGCTAAAGGTCCCTCAAAGCTCGACTGTCTCTTGGCTTGATGTAGCACGTAGCCAACTCCTCTTGGAATGAACTGGGTTGATGAGAAGTGAAATCTGATATAGTGAGGGTCAATCTAGTCACAGAATTCAAACCACTGTGATACTAGAATGACACCCACTACACCAAACTCCAGGAGACGCCATTGTTACCAACAACACAGAGTTAGGAGTATCTGCAACAGGAAACAAGGCCTACTGTTTTAATATACAGTTGTAGAAAACCAGATGTTACTCACTGTTGTGCTAAAGGTCCCTTAAAGCTCGACTGCTCTTGGCTTGATGTAGCACGTAGCCAACTCCTCTTGGAATGAACTGGGTTGATGAGAAGTGAAATCACCCACTAGGCCCTACACCAAACTCCAGGAGACGCCATTGTTACCAACATTGCGATGTTGAATTGGAACATTGGTTGTAGCAACATAAAAGGTAAATATATCAAATACAAAAATACATGTCAAGTTTAGCCAATCGTGAATCAATATAATTAAAAATGTAGCAATCATGCTTCGATTGTAGAAAAAACATTGTTGTGTGTGGGTGGGTCTCTGTAGCACGTAGCTTACTCCTTGTGGATAGACGATCATTGAAGAGCAGTGGAATCATATGTAGTTGGTAGAGCTCCGCTAACAGAATTAAATCACTGTTAGAACAGAGAGCTACCAGCTGCACAAGACTCCAGGAGCACAGTGTGCCTGCCACAATGGTGGGACCCACCTGGAACAGATATAATGTATAGGGCAGATTACTATTGAATATTAACAACATAATAATATCGCATATTATGTTATACTTGTTTCGTTTACTGACTGATAAAAATGATGTATATGATCATCAATATTTTCTACAGATATTTTTGTCACACTATTTTAATTCAAGCCAACCAGGCTGTTCATACATTGTTCAATAGAGAAAGATTGCAATTATATGTATAATAATTGCGTGTATTATCGATAGCCATTACAAAATCATAGTTAGGCCTATGTAAAATTCGATCAATTCATAAGTTACCACCAACATTGCAACCACAATATTAGAATGTCCTAGATGTCAGTTTAAGAAGCCATGACCTGTGTTGGTGGAGGCGCCGGGCAGAGGCTGGGTGTCCACGCAAAACAAACCGAGGTAATGGAACAGATTATCACCGCTTCCCAACACTATAGCAAGTACATACACGTAATAGAAGAGGGCGGTGGAAACGCGAACAGAAGTTTGATAATATCTCTTCTTGACGAATACGTCAACTGTTGAACATACACGTCAAGGTCCTCTAGATCTCCACACGTCCTCCTGTCCACTCGCTCACCATAGGTAAACAAAGCTTGTTGAATCTAACCCGAATGGCTTTTGTTCTGTTGATATATTTCTGGTCAAGTAAAGTAAGTTGGGTTACAAAGCCTGCCATACACAAACAAACATATAAACCAAACCATTCATCAGCTGTGGCGAATACTTGAAGTGCTCGGAGAACTGATGCAGTTGAGAAGTTGGTCGGGAAGGCACCTTGCGTCATGACGGGTGACAAGTATAAAACACTGTCAATCCCGAGATGACGCAAGAGCAAACCTGACCCAGATGACTCGACGACTGATGAGTCAGCAGCATCCTGATAGATTATTGAGAACATCCTACAAGTGTTTGATCAGGAACACTCACGATATCGTCCACACTGAATTACTATGATCACGATTTAAACGACAGCTGTGACACATTTGAACCTCAACACATACTACGTTAGTGTATGGGAATTGTTAAAGATGCAGTATCCCTCGCTGCAAAAGATATGTGTATGCATTAAGTCAGTAAACATCTTAGTAATGTAATATGAATAACATAAAATTGTCTCCTCCAATTCAGGAGATTGAGATGCGTTTTACTTGGAAATTTAATGTTCGCTTGGCAGACAGGCAAAAAAACAATAACTAGTACACTACCAACATCTGCTGAGTTAATACAAAACGACATGATTGTATGAAAGTAAGACAAATACTTTTTCATCATCAACATTACTCTGCGAAGTATATTTGTAGGCCTTTTTGTAAAAAAAAGTTTAAAATATGAATCTATGACAAATTAACAAAATATCGCAATATCAGCGTTTGGACTAAAAAGGTTCAAACATAATTATATTAAGATATTGCTGCATGTAGCTGTGAAGAATTGTTATAAAAAGAAAATTCACTGAAATTATGGAAGATTTTCACCAGTGTGTCGTCGTTGTTGGTTGAATGTGGTTATTGGTCCATAGCTCGTACAAGATACAGATACACTGTACAGGCTAGTGGACCAAAGAACCCCACACAACCCTGGAAACTGTTCTGCTTTGCATTGTTTTCTGAGATGTTGCGCGACACGTAGCTAACTCTTAGTGGAATGTACCTCGTTGATGAGAAGTGAAATCTGATATAGTGAGGGTCAACCTAGGCACAGAATTTAAACCACTGTGATACTAGAATGACACCCACTCACCAAACTCCAGGAGACGTCATTGTTGCCAACATCTTAGTGTTAGGACGATTTGCAACAGAAAACATGTATGATTAATCATTGATATACTGTTTTAATATACAGTTGAATAAAAAGGCAGCATAGATGTTACTCACTGTTGTGCTAGAGGTCCCTCAAAGCTCGACTGTCTCTTGGCTTGATGTAGCATGTAGCCAACTCCTAGTGGGATATACCTTGTTGATGAGAAGTGAAACCTGATATAGTGAGGGTCAACCAAGGCACAGAATTTAAACCACTGTGATACTAGAATGACACCCACTACATTTAACTCCAGGAGACGTTATTGTTACCAAGATCATTGAGTAGGAAGGATCTGAAAAAGAAAATTTGTATGATTAATCATAGATATACTGTTATATATATATATATATTTATATATTATACTGTTAAAATATACAGCTGAATAAAACCTAACGTAAGGCAGCACAAATGTTACTCACTGTTGTGCTAGAGGTCTCGTAAAGCTCCACTGTCTCTAGGCTTGATGTAGCCCGTAGCCAACTCCTTTGGAATGAACTGTGTTGATAAGAAGTGAAATTTGATATAGTTTATGTCAAACTTGTCACATTCAAAACACTGTGATACTAGAATGACACCCACTACACCAAACTCCAAAAGACGTCATTGTATCTACATCATAGAGTAAGGAGGGTCTGCAACAGAAATCATGTACAATTCATTTCAGTTCTACTGTTTTAATACAATTGAATAACAACTAACATGAATCATAAGCACAGATGTTACTCACTATTGTGCAAGTGCAAGTACGTTGTCAACTCCTCCTGGTAAGAACTTCAGTGATGATAAGTGAACTCGGGTGAAACTAGTACCAAACACATTACAAGATCAAAGTACTGTCAACATGCATAATGCAGTAACATCACAGTAATAATGATTTATTACATAAAGAAATTCCACAAATACTGGAGATTGAAATGCATTAGTACTTGGAAATTTATTTTTTTGTTGGAAGACGGTCTTTCAAGAAAAAACAAGTACAATACCAACACGGCATTACCAGATTAACTAATACAAAAACTGAATAAGTATGCAAACAAAACAAAAACCTTTTTTATTTTCAAAATTACTATGCGTGACATATTAAGTATTACTAACAAAACGTTTTCAAATTTGATATCAATTACAAATGAAAAAATGTCTCAATTTCAGTGTTTAGATTAAGAAATTATACAACATATTGGGATATTGATAAATTGTTATAGGCCAACAAGATCATATAAAAAATTAAAATAACTCAAGTGTTGGAAGATTTTCACCAGTCTCTCTTGTCATTGGTTGAATGTGGTTATTGGTCCATAGCTCGTACAAGATACAGATACACTGTACAGGCTAGTGGACCAAAGAACCCCACACAACCCTGGAAACTGATCTGCTTGGCATTGTTTCCTGCGATGTTGCGCGACACGTAGCCAACTCCTAGTTGAATGTACTTCGTTGATGAGAAGTGAAATCTGATATAGTGAGGGTCAATCTAGTCACAGAATTCCAACCACTGTGATACTAGAATGACACCCACTACACCAAACTCCAGGAGACGCCATTGTTACCAACATCATAGAGTATGGAGAATCCGCATCAGAAAACATGTATGATTAATCATAAATTTACCGATCCATTACAGTTGGATAAAACTTATAATATAGGGCTGCACAGATGTTACTCACTCTGTTTACAAAATGTATTATTAATGGGCGCTCGCACCGTGACTGTATCTAGGCTTCACATAGCACGTAGTCAACTCCTCCTGGGAAGAACCTCAGTTATGATGAGTGAACTCTGGTACATGTAGCAAATGTCAAACATGCACCAAGATCAAAGTACTGTCAACATGAATGAAACCAGCTGCACCAAAGTCCACAGCTGTCCGTGGTGTGTTATTCGGTTAGTGCGCAGGTACAGGGAGTGAGGAACCAAGTGATGCTGGGTCAAATTCCGTTGAGGCCTGGATGTCAGTCAGCTGCACAGCTGATGTCAGTAGACGGACACAGCAAACTATTGTTGAGAGTAATGGTCTTCTGACAGTTTCAATTCAGTATTATGATATAAATAGGCACATTAATACTGATAAAGAAACTGACAGCAGAACAGCACATTGTTGTAAACTCGTCTCAGGCTAAATAGAAGTTTTATTAATGTGGTATTCACATAACCACTTCGAGGCACAACTAATGGTGGCATGTAGTTTTTATCTTTATTATAAGTTTAACAATAAACAATGACAGGAATTATGAAATGGTTAATATTTGAGTAAAAACAAAAAAGAAAGGCTCATGACAACTATTACCTCGAGGTAAAGGTAAGATAACCAATAGTAATTGTTATACACTTTTGTTTTAAGAGAGGATGGAATAAAATCTAAGGTCCTTATATATATTACAAAGTTAACTCCAGGTGTAGAATCTCATTAAAGGTACCTAGTTGAAATCTGACGAATTTGGATTCACCTAGCTATTGAAGTCACCGTGTTATCAAAATTATTCCAGCTGCACCAAACTTCCCATCAAATTGACAACATCCATGATACCCAAGACCTAACGACTCCCAGAAACATTTATTTACACTTGAAACACTAAATGACACCCAGAACTAACAATGATTTTAACAACTGTTGTGGCACATTGGATGTCAGAATTAAACTATATGCAGTACACCTCGCTGCATTGTTTACATGCATGCATAATGCAGTAACATCACAGTAATTAAGAATTTATTACATAAAGTTATTCAATAAATACTGGAGATTTAAGGGCATTACTTGGAAATTTATTGTTTGTTGGAAGACGGTCTTTCTAGATAAAACAAGACCATACCAACACGGCATTACCTGAGTAACTAAAACAAACCTGAATTAGTATAAAAACAAAACAAAAACATTTTCATTATCAACATTACTATGCGTGACGTATGTTGTATAACGAACGAAACTTTTTCAAATTTGATATCAATAACAAATCAACAAATGTCACAATTTCAGTGTTTTAATTAAGAAATTTTACAAAAGATTGGGGTTTTGTTAAATGTTGTAGCCCTACATGATCTTATAAAAATTAAAATAACTCAAATGGAAGATTTTCACCAGTCTCTCACGTCATTGGTTGACTGTGGTTATTGGTCCATAGCTCGTACAAGATACAGATACACTGTACAGGCTAGTGGACCAAAGAACCCCACACAACCCTGGAAACTGTTCTGCTTGGCATTGTTTTCTGCGATGATGCGCGACACGTAGCCAACTCCTAGTGGAATGTACCTCGTTGATGAGAAGTGAAATCTGATATAGTGAGTGTCAACCTAGTCACAGAATTCAAACCACTGTGATACTTGAATGACACCCACTACACTTATCTCCAAGAGACACCATTGTTACCAATATCATAGAGTAAAGAGGATCTGCAACAGAAAACATGTATGATTTATCATAGATATACTGTTTTAATATACACTTGAATAGATCCTTATGTAAGGCAGCACAGATGTTAATCACTGTTGTGCTAGAGGTCCCTCATAGCTCGACTGTCTATTGGCTTGATGTAGCACGTAGCCAACTCCTGTTTCAATGAACTGGGTTGATAAGAAGTGGAATTTGATATAGTTAGTGTTGATATTGTCACAGAATTTAAACCACTGTGATACAAGAATGACACTCACAACACAAAACTCCAGGGAGTACAACACTGTTACCACCATCGTGAAGTTGGTGGATACAATTAATTTCATTTCTACTGTTTAAATTCAATTGAATATCATCTAACGTGCAGCAGGAGCACAGATGTTATACTACTATTTATTGTGCAAGTGCAAGTACGTAGTGAACTCCTCCTGGGAAGAACCTCAGTGATGATGAGTGAACTCGGGTGCAACTAGTACCAAACATGTAACAAGATCAAAGTTCTGCCAACATGAATGATACCAGCTGCACCAAAGTCCACAGCTGTCCGTGGTTTGTTATTCGGTTAGTGCGCAGGTACTAGTACAGGCCAGTTAGACATATTTTGGGCAAAACCCGGACATTTAATGTTCCTCAAATTTTATTGCGGGAATACGTTCAGGGGATGTCCCTGAACAAAAAACTCAAGTTCCCAAAAAATCCCACTTGGGGAAAATCCGCCATCTTGAAAAAACTCCGCCATGTTGTATTTCGCAGATTGCTTGCTCTAGCAGGTGATCCAAGGGACCAAATGACTTGATTTTTTTTCCCTTAGTTAGAATTTGCTTCACCTGATGTGTCGTTATACCTTAAAATATTCTGTTGACTTCAAGTTTAGATTAACATTCTCATTAAACCAAATGAAACAACAGTCAATTTGTTGAATTGAACTTTTAATGGTCTTTGCATAATGAAATTGTTAGGCAAGCGAAAAAAGTTTCAAAACAAAACTTAAAATAATTATTCGAGGCATTTAGAGAGTTCATGTGCAATGGTGAAAGTTATTTTAACCAAATATATCGCAGAAACCAGAATTGCCTTGCTACTGTGTGGCTGCATCAAAAGCTTTGGCTCTCACTTGCCTACTTGTCAGTGGAAGTAGAGAACATGCTGTTTAATGATCCAACTGGCACACGTAAACTGTTTTTAGTTTTGTCTCACATGTTGAGGTGGCTGTGAGTCTGGAGAAGGGATTGTTGGAAACAAAAGGTAGTGTTGAGCAAAGATATTAAATTGAAGATGGAATACTACTCATATATGTTTTGCATAATAAAATTAATATGAAAATATGTATATTCATTAGTGTCGGCACTCGTGTTTGCAAGGAGGGTGCGTTTCTTGAGTTTTTCTTACGACTGCCGAGATTTGTTGTATTATGCAGTACATGCGTTACTGCTTGTAGGTGTTCTAAAAAGTAGGCGTGTTGTGACTGAGTGATCTTTTCACTAGCGTTTTGTAAGGAGTGATTATGTGTTTCGCGTGTGTTGTCCGGATGTTTGCTATTTTACTTTCGAATTTACTGTGACAATGGTATCATAGAGCTTGGATAGCACAGACAACACAATGGAGTGCATTTTCTGCACAACCAAAACTCTTGAAGTGACTATCGAATCCGCAAGAGGACTAGATATGATCCGTCATTATAGTGTGTTACGTCGAGACGGCCTAGATGCTCTCCTAGAAGGAAGAAACAGCGTGATACTGCACCAGTCCTGTAGGAAAAAATACACTCGCCGTTTATATAAATCGGACGTTAAAGAAAATGAAATGCCACAGGAGGAATGTCGCGTGCAAGTTCCTCGCTCAAATAACTTTGACTTTAAAGCTCACTGCTTATTCTTGTGTGGGCGTTCGTGCTTACTTGACGAAAAACATCCTGACCGCATGCAAGTACATTTCGTCACTAGGCCCATGCTGCCTATGGTTAGGATAATTCGTGAACATGCAAAGATGAGATCAGACACATGGGGTGACAAAGTACTCCTCAACCTGGCCGGTGTGATTGATTTAGTAGCAGCCGAAGGAAGGTACCACAAACATTGTTTCACAAATTTCAAGCGTCCCGGTTGCAGCATGCCTCATGAAACTCATAAGCTTGGACGCCAAGTTACTCCTGACATGGCTGCTGCATTCAAGAAGCTATGCTCATATATCGAGGAGAATGATGAGTGTCAGTATACCATTGCACAACTTGTTTCTTTGTATAATCAGTTAAGTCCATCTGTACCCCCGTACAGTGAGAAGCATCTCAAGAGAAAACTTGGGGAGAATTATGGTAAAGCGATTACATTTACAGAGCTTCCAGGGCGAAGATGCATTGTATGTTTCTCTGAACTTGCTGACAAGATTATTTCTGACAAATGGTATTCAGAAAAGAAGATTGACGTTATCGAAGACCGGATTAGAGTAGTGCAAGCCGCTGCAAAAATATGTCGACAAGATATACGTTCTCATGGTTATGATTGTGACTGGTATCCATCAATGTCTGACATAACCTGGCCTGATGCCAGAGTCTCTACAAATCCTGATTAATGGGATAATTTTACCTGGTAAAAAAGTAAAGGACGAGGCTACCTACAAACGAAAGGCGCTCAGTATCCAGCATTCTATTGTAGCAGCTACCCGTCCAAGGTCATTCTTGTCACCACTTCAAGTCGGTCTGAGTGTCCATGTGCACCGACGTTATGGTTCCAGACTGCTTCTTGATTTGCTCTCAAACCTCGGAGCGTGCTCATCGTACAATGAAGCCGTCAGATTTGAATCCGCAGTCACACAGCATGCTCCAGCCACTGTTGATGGTGATGCATACATTCAGTACGTTTTCGATAACGCTGACTATAATGTCCACACTGTGGATGGATACAACACTTTTCACGCCATGGGCGGAATCCAATGTGTCACTCCAGCTTCTTCTCTGCATGCTGATGCGCCCGTGCCCAGGAATGCCACCGTTGACGTAGCGCCCCCATTAGACTCCCTTGGACTTACAAAAATAATCGTCTACCAACGACCTGCTACTGTAGGTCTGTCGCGTATCATCGTGGAAGATGTTACTGCCCTGCAGATAGAGCCAGATAGTGCTAAAAAAGCACTTCTTCTTGACTTTTTGTGGGTGTCGGGACTTTGGACAAAAGTCGCACCCCGCCCTGGGTGGAGTGGATTTAACGAGATGGTACTAGCAAATGAAACCTTTCAAATATCTGCAGTACGCCCACTCCCCTTCATTAACCTAGATCCGAGCAACACAACTACCATCAACACTGCCCTCCTGCTTGCCGCTGAGCAATCCACTATGCACAACCAATCTCACTGTATGGTAACATTCGACCAACCTCTTTATGTAAAAGCAGTTGAGATTGTGACAGCTGCAGAACCGGGCAGCCCACTCTCCTCTGTAATAGTTCGTCTAGGAGGATTCCACTTAATGATGTCGTTTATGGGTGCCATCGGGTGAATCATGGCCGGCAGTGGTCTGGAGGATTTGTGGGCTTGTGTGTATGCAAAGAACAGTGTTGTGCACATGATGAGTGGACGTCACTATGCACGAAGTCTACGTGCTCACTTTCTCACCCATGAAGTTCTTTGCTCATTGATCTACGAACTCCTACCAGAGTTAAATCGCCATTCACATTCCCTTGAAACAAACTTCACTGACACGCTCCAGGGCCAGCTAGCAGTAGACTCCCTACAGGACTGCACACAACTCACCGGCGCATATGTGAATATGCAAGAAATACGAGACAACCTGGCTTCAAACAACCGCACAGCAAAGTTGTGGGTGCAGTATTTGATACTTGTAGACCTGCTCCACCTGTTTGTCAGGGCGGAACGTACAGGAGACTGGGCCCTATATCTATACTGCGTACAGGAAATGCTGCCGTATTTCCATGCTGCTGGTCATTTGAATTATGCCAAATGTGCACAGCTTTATCTGCAACAGATGTTGTCTCTGGAAGCCGTTCTTCCTCCAGATGAGTTCGTAAAATTTGTCAGACAAGGATTCTTCACAATTCGAAGAAGTGATAAATTTCGGTCGGGTATCTGGACGGATATGACGATTGAGCAGGTCTTGATGCGATCAATGAAGTCGATTGGCGGCCTTACCCGTGGCCGAGGACTTTCTGAAGCGACCCTTGCCAAATGGGTGCATTCAATGCCAGCATCGACAAAGGTTATAGATTCTGTGGAAGAGTTTTGTGGAGTCAGCCTGACCACATCCGAACAGCACGTCGAGATGCGCATGTCCCGTCAAAGACGAGACACCCAAGACACCACAAAGTTGCGAGAGTGGTTACGCCTCCACAGCCCATTCCAGCGCGTCTCACCTCTGCTTGTGTCTCTTTCAAACGGTGTGGTGGCAACAGACCAAGTCAATTGCGACTGTGCTAGAGATGTGGGATTAACGTCCATGAAGGCAATGGTTGGGAAACCGTTCAGTGAAATTCACCTGAAGAGGAAAGAGAAGGTTAAATCTCTGGCAACCGTCTTAAATGGTATTCAGGTCCGTAATGATGTAGTCCACGTCAATCCTATGCAGCTCTTCCACCGAATGCTGTGCATCGTCCGGACTGACGAGGAGCTTGCAGAGTATCTCACCTACGAACTGGCAGCAAGACCACCTACACTTTTTGATGAATTCTCTTTACGCAAGGGGACGAAGTCCACCCTCTTCAGGCCTCTGCAAGAAATTTCTCCAGCTGAACAAGACCTTCCCCCAAATGTAGCCGCATTCGTCATCGATGGGGGTCATTTGTTGCGCCGCGTTGTGTGGATACGACACTCTACGTACGGGCAGATATGTCAACAGTATGTATCGTATGTAAAACGGCACTATAGCTCAGCTCAAACCACGGTGGTATTTGACGGCTACCAGAAGCCGTCGACAAAAGACACGGAGCATGTCCGGCGATGCCATGGATCATCTTCAGCAGATGTCGTTGTTGACGACAACGCGTTAGCTGTTGCAACTCAAGAAGATTTTCTGACTAACAGCACCAACAAGACACAGCTTATGTCCGCTTGGCCGCACATCTATCAATTGCTGGAATACATGTGATTCAAGCTCCAGGTGACGCGGACGCACTAATTGTTTGCACAGCACTTGCAGCAGCCAGAAGCAATTCTGGTCCCACAGTACTTGTCGGGGAAGATACTGATCTTCTAGTGCTCCTCACGGCGTTAGGAGAGAAGGACCGCGATATCAAAATGTTACTACCTGGAAAAAACAATGAACCTCAAAAAATCTTTAGCAGTGTGGCTTTACAAACAGGTTTGGGGGACATGAAAAACCATATGCTTTTCTTGCATGCTGTCACCGGATGTGACACTACCTCTGCTATTTACCGTCTAGGCAAAGTAAAGCCTTTCAAGAAATTGAAAAATAGTAATGCTCTGCAGAAGATTATTGCAATCTTCGACGACAGTTCATCTACCCAAGAAAGTATAGCAGAAGCTGGAGAATCTTTCATCTCTTCATTTTATCCTGGGAAAAGCTCAGACAATCTTGATTTAAAAAGGTTCCAGATGTACATGAAGATTGCCTCCAGGGCTCGCATTGATGGTGATTTCAATTTAACCAGCCTTCCGCCTACATCTCAGGCAGTCCAGCAGCATTCTTATAGGGTGTTCCATCAGGTGCAAGAATGGAAAGGGGTTCACCTCAATCCCGCTGATTGGGGGTGGAAACTTGAGAATGGGCAACTGACGCCAATCCCAACACTTAAGGCTCCAGCACCAGATAAATTGCTCAGAATTGTATCATGCAACTGCAAAACGGGATGTGAGCGCGCAAATTGTAAATGCCAAAAAAATGGACTTACTTGCTCCAGCATGTGTGGTTACTGCACGGGATATGGTTGTTCTAACCGCGCTCCCGCTTTAGAAGACGACGAAAACGTTGTAGACGACGTAATGTCGCAAAATGAGTGTGGCAGTGAAATTGATAATGATAGTGATAGTGATGGCGAGCGTAGTATGTCACCAGTTAATAGGCGTTGTCGGCTAAATTAATTTTAAGATCAAATGGTTAAGGGGGATGGGTTAATAATTTACGTAGTAGTACAAAGAACGCGATTAAAATGTTTTATGAACAGCAATTATTTATTTTTTCTGTAAAATTCTTGGTATGACATTACGATGGAACAATGGTGACTGATGAGTGATGAATGATGGTGAATTCAAGGGAAACCACTAAGTAATATCAATGTTCAATGAATCATTTGATTAAAACGACTTGATACTATCAAAAAGTTTTTAATTGGTAGGTCTATACATTTCTTGGTAGGAAACTTATTACTGCACAAATAACATTGAACCTGCTGGATGCAATTTTAGTGGCAATGATTTGCAATAAAGTAAAAATACTTGTTATTATGAAGAAGGACAGATGACTTTTAATTATTTCTTTCAATAGGGGTTATAAATAATAACAGAGAAAAAATTTCGATGTCTTTAGATCACTTGGATACCATCTAAAGCAAAAAAAAATCAAAATGGTGGATTTTTTTCAAGATGGCTGATTTTTTCCCATGACAATTAATTGTTTATATCAATAAGGGTTGAAAAATACTAACAAAGAAAAAAAAATCAAGTCATTTGGTCCCTTGGATCACCTGCTAGAGCAAACAATATGCAAAATACAACATGGTGGAGTCTTTTCAAGATGGCGGATTTTCCCCAAGTGGGATTTTTTGGGAACTTGAGTTTTTTGTTCAGGGACATCCCCTGAACATATTCCCGCAATAATATTTGAGGAACATTAAATGTCCGGGTCAAAGTCTAATTTGCCTGTACTATACAGGGAGTGAGGAACCAAGTGATGCTGGGTTATATTCCTGTTGAGGCCTGGATGTCAGTAAGCTGCACAGGTGATGTCAGTAGACGGACGCAGCAAACTATTGTTGAGAGTACTGGACTTCTATCAGATACTACATCGGAATTATGATATTGATAGTCACATATATTCTGATATAGTAACTGACAGCAGAACAGCACAAGGTTGTTAACATCTTGGCAGGCTAAATAGTAGTTTTATTAATGTAGTATTTACATTACCATTATTAGGCACATGTTAGAGAGGCTTGTAATTTGTTTCTTAAATACCTATTAGTTTTACAATAAACAATCAGAGGAATGATAAACACATTTTTTTAGTTAAAACGTAAAAGGCTCAAGTCTACTCTTAACTTGAGGTAGGGGTAAGATAACAATTTATAATTGTTGTACACATTTGTTTTGGGTGATGATGAAAGGAAATCTATCGTCATTTTATATCTAAAAATGAAATGAATAAATTTTTGTAGGAAACCCGTTTTAGGGTGCACACGATGTGCCCCTGTTCAGGTGACTATCTAGGTATAATAGAGTAAGAAATTATGAAGGAATGTCCGAGGGCTGTTTAAGAGGACTCAATCCCTTGCATTTGCATTAACAACTGTGGAAAAACTCGATAAAACCTTCAGTCATGATTGCCAGTTTCGACGGGATTTGAACCCGGGACCTGTCGAATCAGAGTCGAGCGCTTAGCGCTCAACAACTGTTGTGACACATTTGAACCACGCGACACACATTTAGTAAGAATTTGAGGATTGTTGTCAATGCTGTGCCCCTGGCTGTATTGGATAAATACATGCATTAATGCTTTGAATATCTTAGCAATTTTGGATTTGTTACTAAAAGATATTCCTTAAATACTGGGGATTGAGATCCATTACATAGAAATGTATTAATAGTTGGCAGACGCTGGCCTACAATAAATAACTTGTATAATACTAACACGGCATTATCTGATCTGATGTGTCAATACAAAAGCGAATGAATAAATGAAAACAATACAAATACTTTTTATAATCAACATTACTCTTTGTCATATATGTAGTATTTGTAAACTAACCATTTCAAATTTGATATCAATTACATATCAATTAAATATCCCAATATCAGAATTTTGTCCAGAAAAATGACTCAGAATATTGAGATATTGCTGCATGTATATTGTATAGAAAAAGGAAATTCTTAAAAAATGAAGAAATTTCACTCTAATGTAAGATTTTCACCAGTGTGTCGTCGTTGTTGGTTGAATGTGGTTATTGGTCCATATGCTCGTACAAGATACAGATACACTGTACAGGCTAGTGGACCAAAAACCCCACACAACCCTGGAAACTGTTCTGCTTGGCATTGTTTTCTGAGATGTTGCGCGACACGTAGCCAACTCCTAGTGGAATGAACCTCGTTGATGAGAAAAGAAATCTGATATAGTGAGGGTCAATCTATTCACAGAATTCAAACCACTGTGAGACTAGAATGACACCCACTGCACCAAACTCCAATAGACGTCATTGTTTCAACATCATTGAGTTGGAAGGATCTGCAACAGAAAACATGTATGATTAATCATTGATATACTGTTTTAATATACAGTTGAATAAAACCTAATATAGGGTAGCACAGATATTACTCACTGTTGTACTAGAGGTCCCTCATAGCTCGACTGTCTCTTGGCTTGATGTAGCACGTAGCGAACTCCTAATGGAATGAACTGGGTTGATGAGAAGTGAAATCTGATATTGTAAGTGTAAATCTAGGCACATAATTCAAACCACTGTGATACTAGAATATCAATCACTACACCAAACTTCATCAGGGACAACACTGTTACTACCATCGTAAAGTTGGTAAGTATGCAAAAGAAAACATGTGTGATTAATCTTTGATGTACTGTTTTAATAAACATTTGAATACAACCTTATATAAGGGAGCATAGATGTTACTCACTGTTGTGCTTGAGGTCCCTCATAGCTCGACTGTCTATTGGCTTGATGAAGCATGTAGCCAACTCCTCTTGGAATGAACTGGGTTGATGAGAAGTTAAATTTGATATAGTTAGTGTCAATATCGTCACAGAATTCAAACCACTGCGATACTAGAATGACACTACACCAAACTCCAGGGAGTAAAGCACTGTGTGTTATCTGAAACATTAAACACGTACAATTAATTTCAGTTCTACTGATTAAATTCATCAGAATATCATCAAACGTGCAGCTAGAGCACAGATGTTACTCACTACTGTGCAAGTGCAAGTACGTAGTCAACTCCTCCTGGGAAGAACCTCAGTGATGATGAGTGAACTCGGGTGCAGCTAGTACCAAAAATATAACAAGATCAAAGTACTGTCAACATGAATGATACCAGCTGCACCAAAGTCCACAGCTGTCCGTGGTGTGTTATTCGGTTAGTGCGTTTAGCGGTTAGCGAAGAAAATGAGGAACCGAAGCAGTTGAGAAGTTGGCCAGAAGAACTCTTGAGTCATACCAGGTAACAAGATTAAAACACTGTCAATCCCGAGATGACGCAAGAGGTCACCTGGCCCAGATGACTCGACGACTGAAGCGTCACCAACATCCTGATACATTATTGAGAACATCCTACAAGTGTTTGATAAGGAACACTCAAGATCGTCCACACTGAATTACCATGATCACGCTTTAAACAACAGTTGTGGCACATTTGAACCTCGACACACACCAAGTTAGTACATGATTATTGTTAAAAATGCAATGTCCCTTCTTGCATTGGATAAGTGCATGCATTAATGCAGTGAACATATAAGTTCATTTTGATTAATTACATAAAATTTTCTCCTGAAATTCTGAGATGCATTATTTTTGAAAATGTTATATTGACTTGGCATACGGGCTTTAATGTAACAACAAGTACGTTACCCACACTAGCAGAACTAACAAACTAAATGAATGAATGTATGATAAAAAATCGAACACTTTTTCATAATCAACATTACTCTGCGAAGTATATTAGAAGGACTATTTGTTTGTGTTAATGTTAAAGATTTTTACAAGTGTCTCGTCGTTGTTGGTTGAATGTGGTTACTGGTCCATAGCTCGTACAAGATACAGATACACTGTACAGGCTAGTGGACCAAAGAACCCCACACAACCCTGGAAACTGTTCTGCTTGGCATTGTTTTCTGCGATGTTGCGCGACACGTAGCGAACTCCTCTTGGAATGAACTAGGTTGATGAGAAGTGAAATCTGATATAGTGAGTGTCAAACTAGTCACAGAAATCAAACCACTGTGATACTAGAATGGCACCCACTACACCAAACTCCCAGGAGACGCCATTGTTACCAGCATCATAGAGTTAGGAGGATCTGCAACAGAAAACCTGTATGATTAATCATTGATATACTGTATTAATATACATTTGAATAAAATCTAATATAAGGCAGCCAGATTTTACTCACTGTTGTGCTAGAGGTCACTTATATTAAGCTCAACTGTCTCTTGGCTGGATGTAGCACGTAGCGAACTCCTCTTGGAATGAACTAGGTTGATGAGAAGTGAAATCTGATATAGTGAGGGTCAATCTAGTCACAGAATTCAAACTACTGTGATACTAGAATGACACCCACTTCACCAAACTCCAGGCGACGCCATTGTTACCAACATCATAGAGTTGGAGGATCTGAAACAGAAAATATGGACGATAAATCATATATATACTGTTTTAATATACATTTGAATAAATCCTAATATAAGGCAGCACAGATGCTACTCACTGTTGTGAAAGAGGTCCCTCAATGCTCGACTGTCTCTAGGCTTGATGTAGCACGTAGCCTACTCCTCTTGGAATGATCTGGGTTGATGAGAGGTGGAATTTGACATAGTAAATGTCAAACAAAACACAGAATTTTAAACCACTGTGCTACAAGAATGACACCAACTACATCAAGTTCCAGGAGACGCCATTGTTACCAACATCATAATTGGGAGAATCTGCAACCGAAAACAAGTATGACTACTCATTGATATCATGTTTTTTCTAAACAGATGAATAAAACCTAATGTAAGGCAGCACAGATGCTACTCACTGTTGTGCTAGAGGCCCCTCAAAGCTCGACTGTCTCTTAGGCTGGATGTAGCACGGCAGCCAACACCTGTTGCACTGAACTGTGTTGATGAGAAGTGAATTCTGATGTTGTGAGTGTCAATCTAGTCACAGAATTCAAATAACTGTTATACTAGAATGACACCCACTACACCAAACCCCAGGAGACGCCTTTGTTAGCAACACCGTAGAGTTGTAGTATCTGAAACGAAACATATTTATAATCAAAAAATACATATTTATCATAGCTGTATAAAATAATATTTTCATAACCAGTATTTCCTTTATTATGGTGAAAGTACGCATATAAGTACTGAAGTGTGAAACTATGTATTAATCAATTTGTGTATTTGATTTGGTTTGTGTCAGTCCTGACTTGTTTTACACTAACTAGAAACTATCTATACAGACTACATACAGAGTACTTGACTGATCACAGTGGTCCTGTCTCTAGGCTTCACGTGGCACGTAGTCAACTCCTCTTGGGAAGAACCTCAGTGATGATGAGTGAACTCAGGTGTACATTCGATACATGATCAAAGTTTCTGTATGCGTGCATGATACCAGCTGCGCCAAGTCCACAGCGGTCCGTGGTGTATTATTCGGTTAGTGCGCAGGTACAGGTAGTGAAGTACCAAAGCAGTTGAGAAGTTGGCCAGGAGATTTCTTAAGTCATACCAGGTAACAAGATTAAAACACTGTCAATCCCGAGATGACCAAGAGCCCACCCGGCCCAGATGACTCGACGACTGAATCGTCACCAACATCCTGATAGTGACACATTACTGTTTACTGAGATCATCCTACAAGTGTTTGAAAAGGAACACTCTTAATATCGTCCACACTTAATGCAGAAATACAGAACTTAACTTATTGTATAGTTAAATTTATCTTATAACAATTATTATTCTAAGAAATAAAAGATATAATGGAATTTTATCTTAGGGTTCAATTCAGTAGTTGAGTTCGGTTATCTCATATTCCATAGTCAAGGAACAAGACACTTTAAACTATACAGTTGCGCAAGGGTATAAAATACATTTAAAAACAAGAATAAACAATGACTTACATTAAGCTCTGAATATAAACATTGTATGTTTTCATTTCTAACAAAAAAAAAAAATCTAATGGGTGTATACAACCATTAAAAATTACAGATTCATCAACAATTCAGAATCTAATAAGTTACCGTCTCTGTGATCTAGTTGGCTAAGGCGCCTACCCGGAGAGTAGGAAATTAACATGAACAATACAAATGTAGTTTCTTTTATGAAGGTTCTTGTAAACACCTTATTTTGAGAACTAGGACCAAGAAAACTATTGTGACACAACCGAAGATAGTAAACAAAACACTGTCCATTCAGGAGAGACACAAGAGTTCAACTGATCCCGGCTATTTGTAAATTATTGAAATAACTTCAAACAACCCTGGTTACTGTTCCGCTTGGCATTATTTTCTGCGATGTTGCGCGACACGTAGCCAACTCCTAGTGGAATGTTCCTCGTTGATGAGAAGTGAAATCTGATACAGTGAGTGTCATCCGAACACAGAATTTAAACCACTGTGCTACTAGAATGACACTTACAACACCAAACTCCAGGAGACGCCATTGTTACCAACATCATGAAGTTGGGGAATCTGAAACATAAAACATGTACACAAATAATTATAAAATAAAATATAATTTAATACATCTGTGTTATAACACACAAGGCAACATTGATCCTACTTCTTACTATTGTACATGATGAATAATAAAGGGCCGCTTGCCTGTCTCTTGCTTCACGTAGCACGTAGTTAAATCCTCAGTGATGATGAGTGAACTCTGTTGCAGCTTGTATCAAACATGCAACAAGATCAAAGTACTGTCAACATGAATGATACCAGCTGCACCAAAGTCCACAGCTGTCCGTGGTGTGTTATTCGGTTAGTGCGCAGGTACAGGGAGTGAGGAACCAAGTGATGCTGGGTCATATTCCGTTGAGGCCTGGATGTCAGTAAGCTGCACAGGTGATGTCAGTAGACGGACGCAGCAAACTATTGTTGAGAGTACTGGACTTCTATCAGTTACTACACCGGCACTATGATATTGATAGTCACATATGTACTGATATAGTAACTGACAGCAGAATAGCAAAATGGTGTAAACTCGTTGAAAGCTAAATAGAAGTTTTGTTAAAGTAGTTTTAACGTTACCACTAACAGGCTCAAGTTATAATGGCTTGTAGTTTGCTTCTTGAATATTAGCAATAGACAATAGACATTGACAGAAAATATAAACATGATAGGCCTATATAAGATAAAAAAAAAAGGCTCTGGTCAAATCTTAACTCAAGTTAGGGGTAAGAGTACAATATATAATTGGTATACACTCTTGTTTCGGATGAGAACCAAATAAAATCTCTCCGTCAATATCACGTAGTCAACTTCTGGTGTAGAAGATCATACAAGAGAGTTGAAAACGGCTAAAGCTGGATTCACCTACATCTAAGATTTAAGTAACTTTGTTTATGTAACGATTCCAGCAACACCAAACACCGAGACAAGTTGACAACCTCCACCATAACTGTGATCTTACAACTCTTAGAAAGAACAAATCATAGTTATGGCATCAAGTTTGACACAGAATTAACCAAGATTACACTTTAAACAACCGTTGTGGCACATTTGAACCGCGACACACACCTAGTTTGTAGTTGAGAATTGTTATGCATGCAGTGTCCCTCCCTTTATTTATAATTTTATTATATTATAGTGATATTAAATATTATATTTATTTATTTGTTTAATATTTATAATGCAAAAAACATATTAGAAATTTGAGATTAATAACATCATATTATTGTCTTATCAAATTCTACAGATTGATATGCTTTTTACTAGGTAATGAAATGTTGGCTTGGCAGACGGGACTTCTGACACCTGAGGTACTTATACAAAACTGAATGAATGTATGAAAGGAAGAGATATACTTTTTCACTATCAATATTCTCTGCGAAGTATATTAGCTGGCCAATTAGTTAAAAACCTATAAAATATGAATCTATTACAAAAAAAATATATATATCAGCGCTTGGTCTAAAAAAATTAAACACAATATTGAGATATTGCTGCATACACCTGTAAACAATGTTAAGAAAAAGAAAATACACTACAAATGTTGTAAGATTTTCACCAGTCTCTCACGTCATTGGTTGAATGTGGTTATTGGTCCATAGCTCGTACAAGATACAGATACACTGTACACTGTACAGGCTAGTGGACCAAACAACCCCACACAACCCTGGAAACTGTTCTGCTTGGCATTGTTTTCTGCGATGATGCGCGACACGTAGCCAACTCCTGGTGGAATAAACCTCGTTGATGAGAAGTGAAATCTGATATTGTGAGGGTCAACCTTGTCACAGAATTCAAACCACTGTGACATAAGAATGACACCCACTACACCAAACTCCAGGAGACGCCAATGTTAACAACATCATAAGAGTAAGGAGGATCTGCAACAGAAAAAATGTACGATTATTAATAGATACACTATAGTAATATACTGATGAATAAAACCTAATATAAGGCAGCGCAGGTGTTACTCACTGATGTACAAGGGGTTTCTTCAAAGCTCGACTGTCTATTGGCTTGATGTAGCACGTAGCCAACTCCTGTTTCAATGAACTGGGTTGATAAGAAGTGGAATTTGATTTAGTTATGTCAATAGAGTAACAGAATCTAAACCACTGTGATACTAGAATGACACTCACTACACCAAACTCTACACTGTAAGAAAAATCTTTATAATAACCCGTGCATCGGAGACTTACTTTTCCAACAACAGTATACGTAAATATGGTTTTCACCTAAAGTATACCTTTACTCAATAAATTGCTGCAGTGTACAGTGAATAAAATTGAAATGTTCAAGTTAAATTTATGCAAAGTCATAATAAATTGACCGCTTCCTTGTAGGATTTAAAATTCTGTCCCTGAAGGTGTATGTTTTCACCGACGTTCACATTTAATCTGCCCTACACTGTCGGCCTTATAATAACCTACATGTAGTGTGATATTTAGTATAGCGTTAAACTTAAGTGTACCCTACATTGTAGACTTTTAAACCCCTCAACATGTAGGGTAAAATTCACACGTCTATTCAACTTAGAATTATTGTATGATTCACGGGTAAAAACAAATATGCATGTAGTGACATAATTAGCACTACGTTCATTGAAAGTTAAGCCTACATGTAGGCTTAAATTTACGTGTTTGATTATGGTCATTTTTACCTCCTCGCTTACCTTACTTTGATGCTACGTTGCAGGCTTAAAGGCTACTATTCATATATATGGTTATTTGCATATGATGTTCATGTTAATTTTGCTGTACATATTGTAGTGGAAAAAACAACACATGCATGTAGAGCGTAATTGTCATAACGTTCATGAAAAATTGAGTCGATATATAGGCATCAAATTATGTGTTAACGTAAAAAGTATATTTCAAATTAACTCACAACCTTATTTTTTGCCACATGATCTATAGCACAATACTACATTAAAATGACAGTTTGAAAAATCATAACTTGTAACTGTGATTTAACACAAATTTTCAATTTTTTTGATCCAGAATTTTTTTTTATAAGCTTTTCTTTAACCCGGCTCCGCCACCAAAATGATCGACGCAAGGTGATTTTTTAATTTTTGCATTCTTTTGACGCAGTGGGTGTAACTATCGCTTGATTTCTGGAGGGAGTGAACTATCAACATTGCCCATGAAACAATCGCTTCGGGAAAAGTATGTATCCTGTTACAATGGGGGGTCTGGAAAGTTGTCCCCCCCCCCCCCCCCCCCCCCCCAGCTACTGCGAGTCTAGGGCGCATCGGCATAGCCCTAGATTTTTTATGTTAACATTGCAAATGGTGGTATTTTACTACATTTTTATGGTTTGGTTCAGTCAAGTATTTATAAAATTGTGAAGTTTGACAGTGTTTTGTCAGTTGACAAAATCTTGCTTCGCACCCCCCCCCCCCCCCCCCCCCAAGTAGTTTCGTCCATGCTTCGACGTCAAGTATAGCTTCGCACTGTCTTTTGGGTACTCAAGTTCCCGTGTTTTTAATAATATATAGCAAAGCATCCAAATGCTTTTGAGTGTATGTTGTAAGATGTATACGTTGTAATCTTACAAAAATAATCTGATAGCTGTGTGTGTAATGCACAAGACGGTACTGAAACCATCCATCCTTGAAAATATTTAGAGAAGGGTCGTAGAATGCAAGAAAAGAATGCAAGAAAATTATAGGAATGCCTGGCTTCAGGCTCTGTCTGACCACTCAATACAACGTCTATATATAGAATGTAGATCATGATAAGATTTGAAAGGATGCTGCCGAGAACTTACGGCCGGTGTTCTGAGTACAGTCATAAAGGGATATTAAATACACAAAGGTACAGTGTTGATTGGTTTAATACAGCTTCGTTTGCCTGCCTTCGATACTTCCCCTGACATAGTCTACCCACATATAATTGGGAAATCGCGCTAGGTCAACGCGTCAAGTTCAAATTGGAAAACGGTGTTTGGTACAAGTAATAAGAATTATATTTGTAAATATGAATTTTATTACACCTTTTATCTACAGAACAACCCTCCTCCCACCCTAAATTTAAGTAACATCTAAGAACTTGGATGTGGGTTATTCTTATTATAGACCTATTTTTAAACGAGGGAGCGCAGCGACTGACTCTGAGTCTTACCACAGATAACAGAGTACACTTGGTCTTACCATTCAACTCAAAGAAAACTTTCTCTGTTCCTGTATGAATGATGAGTGAGTGAGTGAGTGAGTGAGTGAGTTCAGAAACGGCTGAACCGCTGACTAGATTGCACTGAAATTTTAAAGAAACATTTTTATAGTGGTGATTGGTTAATTGATTGATGATTAATTCGGCACGTAGATGCGTGACACTACAAGTGTTGTGGGTGTTGTAAACATTTTCAGCAAAATCTGTTACGATTTAAACTTACACGACAAGAAACAATAAATTGAAAATAGGCTGAGAATGTCACATTTAATTGAACGACAATTGCTTTTGTTCATGAACCAATCATGTTTTGATCGAATGTCAGGTGGTGAGTGCATGCATGTGACCAAGGTATAACGAATCTCCACGCTCAAGGTTTCCCAAAATTCCGCTGTGAGATTGAGTAAACCTTGCAATCTTTACTCGTATTTCCTACTGCCTTTGTTTTCCATAGAATTGTATGCATTCCAAAAAATATGTTCTATACTTTTTTTTTAATACAATCCGGAAATTACTAAACCTATCCCGACCGGGGTTTGAACCCTGGACTCCCACATTTCGGGTATAAAGGCACCCAGCTAAAAAGAATAGGAAAACGCCAAAATAGTTAAACGAGTAAGCGAGCCATGTGTTGAGTACTCGAGAACCTTTGCTTTTAAGTTTGTTGATATATAAACTTTAAAGTATAAATGATAGGGTTTTGAGTTTAGTTGGTATAAGGGCACGTTAATTGCTGTAAGGCCATAATGCGCCACTCTAGTAGGCTATAGAGGAGAGACTCTGGCTAGATCTAGCCCTTTGGAGGGGGTGGAAGGGAATGTTCCCGGGTACACAACACATGGCTCGCTCACTCGTCTAACGACGACTTTGGCGTTTCCTGGTATAATACTAATACATGACAAACATACACAAATAATGTATAATTGGAAGGGCCGAATTCACGCCCTATACGCAACTCTATACTGTCAGGAAACAAAACGACTGTCATGACAATCATCAATTGAAATTAAATTGTTCTAATTCCATATTTTTTTTTGCACTGAATCGTCGTCAAAAGTAAAGGTTATCTGAAAAACATGGTAAAGGATTATAGGTCTACGTTTCAAAAACTCCCGAGATTTCGAAGGTTACTCAGTCATATGCCCATCTTGTCTTCATCAATATTTCTAACAGCATATATTAATTTTTAAATATATTGTGAATTCATTCTTACTAATTGATTTAGTAAATTCTGTTACGGGAGGACAAACCTTACGACTGAATCAAAATAATACAATGTGTGTGTGGGGGGGGGGGGGGGGGGGTTCTTCAGACAGGCGAATTTCCTAATAATGTATAATATTCAACCAATATCAACCAAGAAACTACATGGACCTCTAACAAGACAAAATTCTCCTCGTGGAGGTATATTTACGACCTCTAAGTGGAGATATTCGACCAAGAATCGGATAAATACACCACCCTCGAAAGCCTAAATAATAGACGCAATAAAAAGTTAAAAAGAAAACTGCCAGTAGAGTTCGAAATTTGTCAAAGGTAATTTAATGCATGCAAATAAAGATAATATTAAACCAGTGGAGGAATAAAATTAATCTACTAGTAGAAGAAAATAATTATTTTAGTAGAAGACAAATATAAATTGCAGGTTCAAATAAAATGCGGGCCGAACCAATTATTCCTTAAACAGTGAATCATCAATCGATCGGTATGGTTCTAATATTCAACTTTTAAGGTCTTTAAATGTACTTCTATTGGAGTAATATTCACTTAAAAATGGACAGTTAGCAGACTTTAAAAGGACAAGAATTCGACCCTGACGGGTAGATAAATGTCACTTGGCAGACCGAAACAATTATCCCTACAAATCGCCCAATATGGTTCCAGGTCGTCAAAGTAATAATGTAATCATATTTTCATAATATTCCCTTACTAGTGACCAGTTAACCGAGTAGATTACTATTTTATATCACCATGCGTGGCGGATTTCCGAAAGGACGAAATGTGGACCCCGAGGAGTACATTAATAAATAATATACATTATTATATAATTGTTATATAATATGGCCAGGAATCCGAAAATCATTTCTTTGTATTGAATTTCTCATTTCAAACATTTATTTACATAACTACATCTCCCAACATGATTCACTACAGACGCGCTTCAGTTATACGGTGTCTTGGTGTATTTGGGTTTATCGACTAGGACAGTGTATACTCTTTCTCCAGGTGTACCAGGTTCGAGCCTCGCTGCGTCCCGAGATTTTAACACCATGAAATTTATATGTAATGTTAAATCTTTCTACTGGCTATTAAATGATGTGTGTCTTACTTACAGGAACGTTCATCATCATAGTTAAATTGATAAATTAAATAATTGTAATGTCCCATTAATCCCACTACAGGAAGAGAAATATCAGCCTGACAATACTAAAATAATATTCGTACGGGTCGATATTTTTGCTGACCGTTACAAACGTATTCAAAACTTTAATCAAACAAAGGGCAAAAATTTTGCCATACATTGAGGTTATTTTAACTTTACAATGTAGTAACAAATTAATTTATACGTAGTGCCAAATATTACCCGACTCAAGAGATTATTGTAGGTCTACAACGTATCCAAAACTTTAATTAAACATAAGGCCAAATTTTGCCATACATGGATGTTATTTTTAAGCCTACAGTGTATGATTAAATAAAATTACACATTATGCCAAATATACACTACACAAGGGGTAATTTTAAGTGAACAATGTATTTGAAAAGTGAGGCAAAATATATGGCTGAATTTACCCTACATTGGAAGTAATTTTAAGTCAGCAATGTACGGGGAAATTAAGATAGACGCACTACTAAATATTGACGTGCATGACATAGTATGTTTAATTGTGCAATGTAGGTTTTATTTAGGTGAACACAATCAGTAATTTTACCCTATATGTCGATGGGTTAAAAGTCTGCAATGTACACTCAAAAAATTATTTTGGTGTAAATTCTGCGGTGTAGATTTTTTACACGGACGGTGTTGTTTTAACACCGCAGTCAAAAGGACTCAAAATCAATGGCGGTGTAAATAAAACGCGGTGTAAAAATACAGAAAACAACACCGTGAGTTTACACCGTGAGCTTTTACGACATTCGGTGTTATCTACTCAAAGATTACACCGCTAGCGGACTCAAAATAATTGTAGTTAGATGAATTTACACCGGTTTGACCTAAATAAAAATTATCGCGTCACCACCGCCAACTCTGAACAAGTTTCAACAGGAACAGCGGGCGTTCGCGATCCAAGCAGTTATTTTTTATTAAACTTTAATCAGTTATTTCAAAATTAAGCAATAGTATTTTTTTTATCATTATTATTATTTTTTTTTTTTTTTAATTTTCTTTAATAAGCAATAATATTTTAACAGTATTAATATGCGCAGGAATTGGGAACATTCACACAAGGTATCTACAGATACAAATCTATCGCGACACTTCCATTGCATATGTGCAGGCCCTATCTTAGGTACTATTAAATCATAATTAAAATTCTTTCTTCGGAAAATCCTCACGCATTCTCTCCTATTTATGTACACATTTTTTTTAAGTTTCACGTCAAGTTTATGAAGTCGCGACTACTATACCAAGTTACTTCTGGATAGTGCTTCTTTTATTTGTACAATTCAATAGTCCTAATTTTTTTCACTTGTTCAATGTTCATGTAGACATACATCCCCAATGTTACGTAACATTTTATCTGCTGAGTGGCATGCCTTCACTTATTTTAAATTTAAGAACCAATACAATCAAGGTAATTCTCTACATTACCGTTGTCATTATTATAAACATTATTATTATAAATGTTTCATATAAGTGTATTTGTTGAAGCTTATCAATGAAACCAATAATGAAAGAATCTTAGTTCACATACTAATTCTTCGTTATTAAAATGATCAACTATATCAATGAAAGAAACAAATTAACAAAGAACCAAACATGTTACTAATTAAGAGGCTGGCGCGGAGACGAATTTAAGTGCCAACCTTTTTGTTTTTCCGAATAAACGGTTAAAAGATCGGTATTATATTTCACACTAACGTTAAGAAAGACATAATCTATTAGATCCAGTAAGCGTAATCCTAATTTAATTAATTGATTTTCAATATAAAAAATTGTGAAATATCCATAATTCACTCAAATTTTGTCAATTACCGGAATTTATTCCAAGTGTACAGATTTTTTAACTTATATTTGCATTATGGATATCAACGTTTAAATCAATGTAAATGCGCAAATTAATTTGGTTAATCGAAAGATAAACGGTTTGATGGGAATTTCCCGAAATAAAATCCATGTTTTGGATTTCCCATTTTTTCACGTTTTGGACTTATGTCTCGCAATGGATTTTATGGCAAAATTTTTTGCAACCAAGTGTGGATATCAATTGATAAGTACTTTGTAAACATAAATGCAAAATTTGGCATTGATATTATCAACCGTTCAGCAGAAATCATCAACACCATGAGTACGCGCATTTGAGTTCTGCAGTGTTATACAATACACGCACATGGTCTAGACCCTCATAAGCCAGCTAACGCGCCCTACCACTCACAGGTGCAGTGTCCGAGTGGTGAAGGCGTCCGGAAGTGGAGGAAGGTATCTCGGGTTCGAGTCCGGCTCTTGGCGATAAAATTTGTACCTGTATATGCTGTGTAAATAATCTTGTACTTGTACTCCCATACACTGTCTATAAAATGTCATTAATAATACCGCTTACAAGTAATTAATTTTGAAATTTTATTTAATAATAAATTAAATTCGTGAGTTCTTTGTTTGTCTACTAGATGGCGCCAGCGAATTCTTACACCACGCGGTGTTAAAATTACGACAATACACTGTGTAAACATTAACACCATACTGTGTTGAAATCTACACCATACGGTGTTAATTGAAATCTAGTCTACACCGCATAATTGTGTTATTAGTTACACCAGTTCAATACTCAAAATTAACACCTTCAGTGCGGTGTAAATGTTACGACAAAACGGTGTAGTCGTTTGTCTACACACAAATGGTGTAAAAACGGTGTTAAATTCAACACCGTTTCACTTTTCAATTTTTTGAGTGTATGGGCATTTTTTCCCAGACGTAGGGTTTATTATATGCCTTCAAGGATACATTTGCTTAACCTTGCTATGTTTGCATAAATTAATGATTACTTTTGTGGGAACTGTGGCTGCCATATACATTACCCTTAAAAAAACGGTCGTTTTTTTTACAGTGTAGGGTGTACAACACTGTTACCACCATCGTGAAGTTGGAGGATCTAAAACATTAAACATGTACCATTAATTTAATTCCTTCTGTTAAAATTCATTTGAATATCATCTAACGTGCAGCAAGAGCACAGATGTTACTCACTATTGTGCAAGTGCAAGAATGTAGTCAACTCCTCCTGGGAAGAACCTCAGTGAAGATGAGTTAAATCGGGTCCAACTAGTACCAATCATATAACAAGATCAAAGTACTGTCAACATGAATGAGTCCAGCTGCACCAAAGTCCACAGCTGTCCGTGGTGTGTTATTCGGTTAGTGCGCAGGTACAGGGAGTGAGGAACCAAGTGATGCTGGGTCATATAACGTTGAGGCCTGGATGTCAGTAAGCTGCACAGGTGATGTCAGTAGACGGACGCAGCAAACTATTGTTGAGAGTACTGGACTTCTATCAGTTACAACCGTAATATGATATTGATAGTCACATATATACTGATATAGTAACTGACAGCAGAACAGCACATTGGTGTAAACTCGTTAAAAGCTAAATGGTAGTTTTGTTAAAATAGTATTAACATTACCACTAACAGGATCAAGTTATGGTGGCTTGTAGTTTGTTTCTTGAATATTATTAATAGACATTGAGAGAAAATATAAACATGATATATGGGTTAAAACATAAAAAAGAAAGGCTCAGGTCAACTCTTACCTCATGGTAGAGGTAAGATAACAATTTATAATTGGTGTACATTTTTGTTTTAGTTGAGTACCAAATAAAACTATCGGCCAATATAACGTTGTCAGCTCCTGGTGAAGAAGATCATACAAGAGAGTTGATGACGGCTAAAGCTGTAATCATCTACATCAAAGATTTAAGTAACTTTGTTTATGTAACGATTCCAGCAACACCAAACACCGAGTTGACAACCTTCATCATTACTGTGATCGTACAACTCTTAGAAAGAACAAATCATACTTATTGCATCAAGTTTGACACAGAATTAACCAAGATTTTGCTTTAAAGAACAGTTGTGGCACATTTGAACCGCGACACACACTTAGCTTGTAGTTTAAAAATGTTTTGCATGCAGTGTCCCTCCCTGTATTGGATCAGTTCATGCAATAATGCAGAAAACATATTACAAATTTGAGATAAATAACATCATATTGACTCCTCAAACTCTGGAGATTGATGTGCGTTTTACAAGGTAATGATGGTCTAGCCTGTATTCAGAATAATAATAACATTATACTTATTTCAAATGTCGCGTAATGTTCTTTTGTTCTTTATTTGCAATCCCTCATTCCATAGAATAATGATCATTGCATAGAGACGAAAACTAAACATTTATTGAATTATCTTTTGGATTTCCTCACATTATGTGATGGGTTCGTTACACTCGAGATAAAACATTAGTATGTGAATGTAAACACTTCTTTATACTTGATGGACGACACGTCATTTTACGCCAGCTCGTGAATGGGGTTTGATCTCAGTGCGACCTTGGGCAATGTGTGAGCGCATCTCGCGTCCTCTCAAACCTTTCTGCAGTACAAACAGATCCCACTGCCTCGCCGCAAAAATACGGCTCGCTATTGGAGGGACAAATTAAAAATATTTTGAGCGGAACTTCTGGGGCCCTCCCCCAACACGTCTCTCCCGCAATCCCCTCACCCATGTCCGTTTCATCTCCAAGGTTATGCTTAACGCCTGTGACACCTTAAGTTATTGCCTGTTTGCCCCGATACAGGCTTCCAAAAACTTCATTTATGCTATTCCGTGAAAATGTGGATCCTTATACATAGGTGAATCTAAGCGACTATTGGCCTCCAGGTGTAGAAGCTCATTGAAGGAACCTTGTTGAAATCTGACGAATTTGGATTCACCTAGCTATTGAAGTCACAGTGTTATCATAATTATTCCAGCTGCACCAAACTCCGCAACAAGTTGACATCTATGATTCCTAAGACCTAACGACTCCCAGAAACATTTATTATCACTTGATATACTAATTTACAACCAGAACTAACAATAATTTTAACAACTGTTGTGGCACATTGGATGTCAGAATTAAATTATATGCAGTACCTCTCGCTGCATTGTTTACATGCATGCAAAATGCAGTAACATCACAGTAATTAAGGATTTATGTCATCTAGGTGCCCGTTAGGGCGCCGCAGCCAAGCCGCGGTGCGCTTCACACTCAGGCACCTTATACAGCAAGCAGGGTTGGAGTGATTTCGAGGTGTCACCCAGCCATAATGAAACGTGAAGGAATTAGAAAACTATCAAAATCGAGGAAATTTAGGTACGCGACAACACATGCCAAATTTGGTTGGGGTACAAGCATTCCTTCTTGGTGGAAATATTTCTTGAAACATGCTCAAAATCACTTTAAGGATGTTAGTTACTACTGGCTACTACTACTATCTAATTCGTCAGTTTCAATTGCCCAGCGATTCTGACCAAACGGGTGGGGCTACAACGTTCGTATTTTACATGGACATTAAGGTAATAGCGATACAATTCCTTTGGAAAGAAGAAATTAAAAAAAATTGCTGGAAGGCTTCCAAATAAAGGTTTTAAAATAAGCCTTATACAGGCATACAATCAACAAGTAACTATAGGTAAGTGACAATAATCGCCTACATTGTTTACAAAAAGCAAGTCTTTGGACCATTATATTTTTTCATTCTATTGTTAATTGGTAATAATACCATATAAATTAAATCGACTTTGATAAAATTATTATATTTTAACAAATAATTTTGCAATGGAATTTGAAACAGTAATGAGATCCCACACATAACAAAAACTTGTAAAAATACAGCCAAACCTTACACACTCAAAAGAAATGAGATCTAAAAAAAGGGCCAAGCTCATCTACCCTTCCACATTTGTGCATTCTTAATTCATAAATGTACAGTGTCCCGTAACAACATCCTTGAAAAGCTTGGCAAAATCGAATTTGCATGACCATTACGTTAAAATTATTTAGAAAAAAAGAATTTACATGAACTATTACGTTTAAATTAATAGTTCAAATTCTATTTTGCCAAGCTTTTCAAGGATGTTGTTACGGGACACTGTACGTTTATGAATTAAGAATGCACAAATGAGGAAGAGTAGATGAACTTGGCCCTTTTTTAGATCTCATTTCTTTTGAGTGTGTAAGGATTGGCTGAATTTTTACAAGTTTTTGTTATAAAGATATTCCATCAATACTGGAATACTTGGGAATTTATTGTTGGTTGGAAGACGGTCTTTCAAAAAAAAAAACTACAATACCAACACGGCATTACCTGATTTACTAATACAAAACTGAATAAGTATGAAAACAAAACAAAAACATTTTCAATTATCAAAATTACTAAGCGAAACATATTTAGTATTACTAACGAAACTTTTTCAAATTTGATATCAATTACAAATGAACAAATGTCACAATTTCGTGTTTCAATTATGAAATTATACAAAATATTGGGGTATTGATTAATGTTGTAGGCCTACAAGATGTTATAAAAATTAAATTAATTAAATTAACTCTAATGTTGGAAGATTTTCACCAGTCTCTCACGTCATTGGTTGAATGTGGTTTTTGGTCCATAGCTCGTACAAGATACAGATACACTGTACAGGCTAGTGGACCAAAGAACCCCACACAACCCTGGAAACTGTTCTGCTGGCATTGTTTTCTGCGATGTTGCGCGACACGTAGCCAACTCCTAGTGGAATGTACCTCGTTGATGAGAAGTGAAATCTGATATAGTGAGTGTCAATCTAGGGACAGAATTCAAACCACTGTGCTACAAGAATGACACCCACTACACCAAACTCCAGGAGACGCCATTGTTACCAACATCATAGAGTTGGGAGGATCTGCAACAGAAAACATGTATGATTAATCATTGATATACTGTTTTAATATACAGTTGAATAAAACCTAATATAAGGCAGAACAGATGTAAGTCACTGTTGTGCTAGAGGTCCCTCATTTCGGGACTGTCTCTTAGCTTGATGTAGCACGTAGCCAACTCCTCTTGGCTTGAACTGGGATGATGAGAAGTGAAATTTGATATAGTAAGTGTTAATATTGTCACAGAATTTAAACCACTGTGATACAAGAATGACACTCACAACACAAAACTCCAGGGAGTACAACACTGTTACCACCATCGTGAAGTTGGTGGATACAATTAATTTCAGTTCTACTGTTTAAATTCAATTGAATATCATCTAACGTGCAGCAAGAGCACAGATGTTATACAACTCTTTATTGTGCAAGTGCAAGTACGTAGTCAACTCCTCCTGGGAAGAACCTCAGTGATGATGAGTGAACTCGGGAGCAACTAGTACCAATCATATAACAAGATCAAAGTACTGTCAACATGAATGATACCAGCTGCACCAAAGTCCACAGCTGTCCGTGGTGTGTTATTCGGTTAGTGCGCAGGTACAGGGAGTGAGGAACCAAGTGATGCTGGGTCATATTCCGTTGAGGCCTGGATGTCAGTAAGCTGCACAGGTAATGTCAGTAGACGGACGCAGCAAACTATTGTTAAGAGTACTGGATTTCTATCAGTTACGACATCGGCATTATGATATTGATAGTCACATATATACTGATATAGTAACTGACAGCAGAACAGCAATTGGTGTAAACTCTTAAAAGTAAATGGTAGTTTTGTTAAAATAGTATTAACATTACCACTAACAGGATCAAGTTATGGTGGCTTGTAGTTTGTTTCTTGAATATTATTAATAGACATTGAGAGAAAATATAAACATGATATATGGGTTAAAACATAAAAAAGAAAGGCTCAGGTCAACTACAACAATAACAATAACAATTTATAATTGGTGTAAATTTTTGTTTTAGTTGAGTACCAAATTAAACTATCGGCCAATATAACGTTGTCAGCTCCTGGTGAAAAAGATCATACAAGGGAGTTGATGACGGCTAAAGCTGTAATCATCTTCATCAAAGATTTAAGTAACTTTGTTTATGTAACGATTCCAGCAACACCAAACACCGAGACAAGTTGACAACCTCCATCATTACTGTGATCGTACAACTCTTAGAAAGAACAAATCATACTTCTTGCACAGAATTACCCAGATTTTGCTTTAAAGAACAGTTGTGGCACATTTGAACCGCGACACACAGTTAGCTTGTAGTTGAAAAATGTTTTTGCATGCAGTGTCCCTCCCAGTATTCGATCAGTTCATGCAATAATGCAGAAAACATATTAGAAATTTGAGATAAATGACATCATATTGACTCCTCAAACTCTGGAGATTGATGTGCGTTTTACTTGGTAATGAAATGTTGGCTTGGCAGACAGGTTTATAATAAAAAACTAGTACACTACTGACACCTGAGGTACTAATACAAAACTGAATGAATGTATGAAAGGAAGAGATATACTTTTTCATTATCAATATTCTCTGTGAAGTATATTAGCTGGACAATTAGTTAAAAAACCTTTAGAATATGAATCTATTACAAATCAACCAAATGACAATATCAGCGTTTGGTCTAAAAAAAATTAAACACAATATTGAGATATTGCTGCATACACCTGTAAACAATGATAAGAAATAGAAAATACAGTTTAAATGTTGTATGATCTACACCAGTGTGTCGTCGTTGTTGGTTGAATGTGGTTATTGGTCCATAGCTCGTACAAGATACAGATACACTGTACAGGCCAGTGGACCAAAGAACCCCACACAACCCTGGAAACTGTTCTGATTGGCATTGTTTTCTGCGATGTTGCGCGACACGTAGCCAACTCCTAGTGGAATGTACCTCGGTTGATGAGAAGTGAAATCTGATATAGTGAGGGTCAATCTAGTCACAGAATTCAAACCACTGTGATACTAGAATGACACCCACTACACCAAACTCCAGGAGACGCCATTGTTACCAACATCATAGAGTTAGGAGGATCTGCAACAGAAAACATGTACGATTATTGATAGATATACTATAGTAATATACAGATGAATGAAACCTAAAATAAGGCAGCACAGATGTTACCCACTGTTGTGCAAGAGGTTCCTCAAAGCTCGACTGTCTCTAGGCAGGATGTAGCACGTAGCCAACTCCTCTTGGAATGAACTGGGTTGATGAGAAGTGAAATCTGATATAGTGAGGGTCAATCGAGTCACAGAATTCAAACCACTGTGATACTAGAATGACACCCACTACACCAAATTCCAGGAGACGCCATTGTTACCAACATCATAAAGCTGGAAGATCTGAAACATTAAATCTGTACAATTAATTTCAGTTCTACTGTTTTAATACAATTGAATAACAACTAACATGAATCATGAGCACAGATGTTAATCACTATTGTGCAAGTGCAAATACGTAGTCAACTCCTCCTGGGAAGAACCTCAGTGATGATGAGTGAACTCGGGTGCAACTAGTACCAATCATATAACAAGATCAAAGTACTGCCAACATGAATGAGTCCAGCTGCCCTAAAGTCCACAGCTGTCCGTGGTGTGTTATTCAGTTAGTGCGCAGGTACAGGGAGTGAGGAACCAGGTGATGCTGGGCCATATTCCGTTAAGGCCTGGATGTCAGTAAGCTGCACAGGTGATGTCAGTAGACAGACGCATCAAACTATTGTTGAGAGTACTGGACTTCTAGCAGTTTCTACGTCAGTATTATAACATTGATAGTTACATATGTACTGATATAGTAACTGACAGCAGAACATCACTCTTAGCAGGCTAAATAGTAGTTTATTTATAGTAATATTCACATAACCCTTGCAAGGCACATGTAATAGTGACTTGTTGTTAGTTTCTTCAATATTTAATTAATAATAAACCATCAGAGAAATGATAAACTTGAGAAATGAGTTAAAATGTACAAAACAAAGGCTCAGGTCGGCTCTATCTTTAAGGTAAGATAACAATTCATTATTAATGTACACTTTTGTTTTAGGTGAGGATTGAATAAAATTAATCTACCCTATATGAGTGACATGTATTTACCACCTTTTGTACTACGTTATTGAAGGTAGTTAAAATCGGATGAAGATAATTTCTAATAGATCACAGAATCAAGTCACTGCGATATCTTAATGATTAAACTTACACTTAACTATGAAACAAGTTGACAACATCCAAGATTAGTATGTTGTATCGACACTTACAAACAACAATTTACACTTGATAGGCTAAGTTTGACCCAGAATTAACCATGATTGCTCTTTAAACAACATTAGAGGCACATTTGAACCTCGAAACAAACCTAGTTAGTATATGAGAATTGTTTTGGATGCAGTTCACCGCTGGATTGGATAAGTGCATGCATTAATCAAGTGACCATATTAGTACTTTGAAATGAATAACATAAAATTGTCTCCTCAAATTCAGAAGATTGAGATGAGTTTTACTACGAAATGAAATGTTGGGTTGGCAGACGGGCTTAAAACAATAACTAGTCCACTACCAAGACCTGCTGAACTAATACAAAACTGATTGAGTGTATGAAGTTACGACATACTTTTTCATAACCAACATAAAACAACAGCCATTTTTTGTAAAAAAAAAAAGTGATAAACTGAGGCCTGTAAAACATTTCTGCACTCAATCCGATAGCCATATATTTGCTACTATTTACAAAACAGCATATTCTCTAAATGTAACGAACCTGACGTTGGTCGCGTGTAATACAAATATTATAATATTATAATGCAAATCGATACAATAAGAGAAATAACACAAATAGGTCCTACACAAACACATAAAACAAGGACAATATAGTTAAAACTAATGGTTACGATCTCTTGTTAATAACCGATCATCTTCCCAGAACGTAGCCAACTCCTCGTGGAATGAACCTCTATGATGAAAAGTGAAATCTGATATAGTGTTTACCTAACTAGTCACAGAATTAAAACCACTGTGATACTAGATTGGTACCCACTACACCAAACTCCAGGGAGGCCTTTGTTAGCAACATCATACAGTTGTAGTATCTGAAACAAAACATATTTATGATCAATAATAGTCATATTTATCATAGCTGTATAAAATAATCTTCACGTAACCAGTATTACCTACATTGTGAAAGTACTCGCAAGAAAGTGTGATCCATTGCATTTATCTATGTGCGTATTTATCGTACATCCTATTCAGTTATAAACACAAACTAGAAACTATTTATACAGGCGACAAACATAGTACTTGACTGCTCAAAGTGCTCCTGTCTCCTGGCTTCAGGTAGCACGTGGAAAACTCCTCCTGGGAAGGAACTTAGTGATGATAAGTGAACTCGTGTGCCGCCGGTGTCAATCAAGTAACAACATCAAAGTACTGTTTACATGAATGATACCAGCTGCACCAAAGTCCACAACTGTCCGTGGTGTGTTATTCGGTTAGTGTGCAGGTACAGGGAGTGAAGAACCGAAGCAGTTGAGAAGTTGGCCAGGAGATTTCTTAAGTCATACCAGGTAACAAATTTAAAACACTGTCAATCCCGAGATGACCAAGAGCTCACCCGGCCCAGATGACTCGACGACTGAAGCGTCACCAACATCCTGATACATTATTGAGAACAACCTACAAGTGTTTGATAAGGAACACTTAAGGTATCGTCCAATTACCATGATTACGCTTTAAACAATAGATGTGGCACATTTGAACCTCGACTCATACCCAGTTAGTATTCGAGAATTGTTTAAGATGCAGTGTCCCTCGCTGCATTGAATAAGTGCATGCATTAATGCAGTGAACATATTATTTAAATACGAATTATAACATTGAGTTGTTTCCTGAAATTCTGAGATGCATTTTACTTAAAAATGTAATGTTGGCTTGGCAGACGGGCTTAAAAGCAATCTCTACTACGTAACTAACACCTGCTGAACTAACAAACTAAATGAATGTATGAAACTAAGACGAATGTTTTTCCATAATCAACATTACTCTGCGAAGAATATCAGAAGGACTATTTGTTAAAAACTTTTCAAATATGAATTTATGACAAATTAACAAAATATCACAATATATCGTTTGTTAAATTGAAATTATTTGGACATACACTGTTCTTAAAATAAATATTTTTATGTAGTATTTCGACACAAGTCTAGTGTCTTTCTCAAACTGGGTTGAACAAAGGAATGTTTTGACAACACAAATAAATATAAAATATACAAAAACTACCATGAATCATTTATGCCAACAAATTATGATTAAAATGAAAATAAACATTGCAGAAACAAATCGTACACAAATAATAGGTGAGGAGAAGAACATTAACTCCAAAACGTCAAAACATCCAGTTTAAGGCAGCAATGCACTAGGCCTTACCTAAGGACAAAACATTTTCCATATTGGAGGACAATGGGCGCTAGGATTACTCCTGACATTAGATGTACATGCTATGAAACAAGCTGCTTTGAACTTCCTTTTATTCCAATTGGATTCTTGGCATATTGCATAGGTTTTCTCCCAATTGATGAAATGATGGTTTTCAAATATATGTTCTGCGAATTTGGAATTATGTACTTTACGCTGTGCTTCATTATTCTTGTGTTCTTTCACCCGAACTGCCAATTAAAAAATTAAGTTATTGCCTGTTTGACCCGACACAGGCTTCCAAAAACTCCATTTATGCTATTCCGTGCCAATGTGGATCCTTATACATAGGTGAATCTAAGCGACCATTGGCTTCCAGGTGTAGAAGCTCATTGAAGGAAGCTTGTTGAAATCTGACGAATTTGGATTCACCTAGCTATTGAAGTCACAGTGTTATCTCAATTATTCCAGCTGGACCAAACTCCGCAACAAGTTGACATCTATGATTTCTAAGACCTAACGACTCCCAGAAACATTTATTATCACATGATACAATAATTTACAACCAGAACTAACAATGATTTTAACAACTGTTGTGGCACATTTGATGTCAGAATTAAATTATATGCAGTGCCCCTCGCTGCATTGTTTACATGCATGCATAATGCAGTCACATCACAGTAATTAAGGATTTAAGTCATAAAGATATTCCACAAATACTGGAGATTGAAATGCATTACTTGGAAATTTATTGTTGTTGGAAGACGGTGTTTCAAGGAAAAACAAGTACAATACCAACACGGCATTACCTGATTAATTAATACAAAACTGAATAAGTATGAAAACAAAACAAAAACATTTTCATTATCAAAATTTCTATGCGTGACATATTTAGTAACACCAACAAAACTTTTTCAAATTTGATATCAATTACAAATGAACAAATATCACAATTTCAGTGTTTCAATTAAGAAATTATACTAAATATTTGAGCATTAATTAATAAATGTTGTAGGCCTACAAGATCTTATAAAAAATTAAATTAACTCGAATGTTAGAAGATTTTCACCAGGCTCTCGGGTCATTGGTTGAATGTGGTTATTGGTCCATAGCTCGTACAAATACAGATACACTGTACAGGCTAGTGGACCAAAGAACCCCACACAACCCTGGAAACTGTTCTGCTTGGCATTGTTTTCTGCGATGTTGCGCGACACGTAGCCAACTCCTAGTGGAATGTACCTCGTTGATGAGAAGTGAAATCTGATATAGTGAGGGTCAATCTAGGGACAGAATTCAAACCACTGTGATACTAGAATGACACCCACTACACCAAACTCCAATAGACGTCATTGTACCAACATCATTGAGTTGGGAGGATCTGCAACAGAAAACATGTATGAGTAATCATAGATAAACTGTTTTAATAACAGTTGAATAAAACCTAATATAAGGCAGCACTGATGTTACTTACTGTTGTGCTAGTGGTCCCTCAAAGCTTCGATTATCTCTAGGCTGGATGCAACACGTAGCCAACTTCTGTTGGATTGTACTGGGTGGATTAGAAGTGAAATCTGATATAGTGAGGGTCAACCTTGGCACAGAATTCAAACCACTGTGATACTTGAATGACACCCACTACACTAAATTCCAGGAGATGCCATTGTTACCAACATTATAGAGTTGGAGGATCTGCAACAGAAAACATGTATGATTAATCATAGATAAACTGTTTATATATTCAGTTGAATGAAACCTAATAAGGCAGCACAGATGTTACTCACTGTTGTGCAAGTTGTTCCTTCAAATCTCGACTATCTCTAGGCTTGATGAAGCACGTAGCTAACTCCTATTGGAATGTACTGGGTTGATGAGAAGTGAAATCTGATATTGTAAGTGTGAATCTAGGCACATAATTCAAACCACTGGGAAACTAGAAGTAGAATGACACTCACTACACCAAACTCCATGAGGTACAACACTGTTACCACCATCGTGAAGTTGGTGGATCTGCAAGAGAAAACATGTATGATTAAATCTTAGATATACTGTTTAATAAACATTTGAATACAACCTAATGTAAGGGAGCACAGACTGTTGTGCTAGAGGTCCCTCAAAGCTCGACTGTCTCTTGGCTTGGTGTAGCACGTAGCCAACTCCTCTTGGAATGAACTGGGTTGATAAGAAGTGAAATTTGATATAGTTATGTCAATACAGTAACAGAATTTAAACCACTGTGATACTAGAATGACACTCACTACACCAAACTCCAGGGTGTACAACACTATTACCACCATCGTGAAGTTGGAGGATCTACTGCTTAAATTCATTAGAATATCATCTAACGTGCAGCAAGAGCACAGATGTTACTCACTATTGTGCAAGTGCAAGTACGTAGTCAACTCCTCCTGGGAAGAACCTCAGTGATGATGAGTGAACTCGGGTGCAACTAGTACCAAACATGTAACAAGATCAAAGTACTGTCAACATGAATGATACCAGCTGCACCAAAGTCCACAGCTGTCCGTGGTGTGTTATTCGGTTAGTGCGCAGGTACAGGGAGTGAGGAACCAAGTGATGCTGGGCCATATTCCGTTGAGGCCTGGATGTCAGTAAGCTGCACAGGTGATGTCAGTAGACGGACGCAGCAAACTATTGTTGAGAGTACTGGACTTCTATCAGTTACTACACCGGTATTATGATATTGATAGTCACATATATACTGATATAGTAACTGACAGCAGAACAGCACAATGGTGTTAACTCGTTGAAAGCTAAATAGTTGTTTTGTTAAAGTAGTATTAACATTACCACTAACAGGATCAAGTTATGGTGGCTTGTAGTTTGTTTCTTGAATATTATTGGATGAGCGTAGCGAGTGAAGCGAAGACTTCAATTTCACTGACCCCCAAAAAATTTAGCTCGGGTGTTTTTTTTTTTTTTTTTTTTTTTTGTATTTTTGTCTGTTTTTTCGCTCTCTACCGGGCAAACGGCATATGCGATCTTGATGAAAATTTGACAGGACTTTCGAAATCTCTGAACTTAGACTTGCTACGTTTTTGGGTACAATCGAAGAAATATTTCTCATGAATATCGTACTTTTACGATTTTATTCGATTTTTAGTGCGATATTTTCGTGACATTTGGGCCGATTCTGACCAAACGGGTGGGGCTACAACGTTCATATTTCACATGGACATTAAGGTAATGGTGATGTATTGCTTTTTAAAAGAAAAAGTTGAAAAGTTAGCCAAAATCTATGGAAATAAAGCTTTTAATATAAGTTTTTGATTTTTTGTGCGATATTTTCGTGCCATTTGGGCCAATTCTGACCAAACGGGTGGGGCTACAACGTTCATATTATACATGGACATTAAGGTTATGGTGATGTAGTACCTTTTGAAAGAAAAAGTTGAAAAAGTTAGCCAGAATTTATAGAAATAAAGCTTGTTTTTTAAGGTAAATAATACCAATTGACAAGAAACAATAGAAACTTGACAACAATCACTTCAATGCGTAGGCAAGAAAACAAAGCACTTGCAAAAGTAAAGATATGCCTCGCAAACTAAAAACTATAAAAAGCTCATCCTTCAACGCGGCGGGACTTTAGCGTTTTCCTAGTTAATAGACATTGAGAGAAAATATAAACATGATATATGGGTTAAAACATAAAAAAGAAAGGCTCAGGTCAACTCTTACCTCATGGTAGAGGTAAGATAACAATTTATAATTGGTGTACATTTTTGTTTTAGTTGAGTACCAAATAAAACTATCGGCCAATATAACGTTGTCAGCTCCTGGTGAAGAAGATCATACAAGAGAGTTGATGACGGCTAAAGCTGTAATCATCTTCATCAAAGATTTAAGTAACTTTGTTTATGTAACGATTCCAGCAACACCAAACACCGAGACAAGTTGACAACCTCCATCATTACTGTGATCGTACAACTCTTAGAAAGAACAAATCATACTTCTTGCATCAAGTTTGACACAGAATTAACCAAAGTTTTGCTTTAAAGAACAGTTGTGGCACATTTGAACCGCGACACACACTTAGCTTGTAGTTTAAAAATGTTTTGCATGCAGTGTCCCTCCCTGTATTGGATCAGTTCATGCAATAATGCAGAAAACATTAGAAATTTGAGATAATTAACATATTGTGTCCTCAAATTCTGGAGATTGATAAACTTTTTACTAGGTAATGAAATGTTGGCTTGGCAAACGGGTTCATAATAAATAACTAGTACACTACTGTCACCTGAGGTACTAATACTAAACTGAATAAATGTATGAAAATAAGAGATACTTTTTCATTATCAATATTCTCTGCGAAGAAAATAAGCAGGTCGATTAGTTAAAAACCTTTAAAATATGAATCTATTACAAATCAACAAATCAACAATATCAGCGTTTGGTCTAAAAAAATTAAACATCAATTGAGATATTGTTGCATCCACCTGTAAACAATGTAAAAAAAGAAGAAAATTAACTTTAAATGTTGTAAGATTTTCACCAGTGTCTCGTCGTTGTTGGTTGAATGTGGTTATTGGTCCATAGCTCGTACAAGATACAGATACACTGTACAGGCTAGTGGACCAAAGAACCCCACACAACCCTGGAAACTGTTCTGCTTGGCATTGTTTTCTGCGATGTTGCGCGACGAAATGTACCTCGTTGATGAGAAGTGAAATCTGATATGGTGAGTGTCAATCTAGTCACAGAATTCAAACCACTGTGATACTTGAAAGACACTCACTACACCAAACTACAGGAGACGCCATTGTTACCAACATCATAGAGTAAGGAGGATCTGCAACAGAAAACATGTACGATTATTGATAGATATACTATAGTAATATACAGATGAATGAAACCTAAAATAAGGCAGCACAAGTGATACTCACTGATGTACAAGAGGTTCCTTTAAAGCTCGACTGTCTCTAGGCAGGATGTAGCACGTAGCCAATTCCTCTTGGAATGAACTGGGTTGATGAGAAGTGAAATCTGATATAGTGAGGGTCAATCGAGTCACAGAATTCAAACCACTGTGATACTTGAAAGACACTCACTACACCAAACTACAGGAGACGCCATTGTTACCAGCATCATAGAGTTAGGAGGATCTGCAACAGAAAACATGTACGATTATTGATAGATACACTATAGTTATATACAGATGAATGAAACCTAATAAAATGCAGCGCAGGTGTTGTGCAAGAGGTCCCTCAAAGCTGGACTGTCTCTTGGCTGGATGTAGCACGTAGCCATCTCCTTTTGGAATAAACGGGGTTGATTAGAAGTGAAATCTGATATAGTGAGGGTCAACCTAGGCACAAAATTCAATCCACTGTGATACTAGAATGACACCCACTACACCAAACTCCAGGAGACGCCATTGTTACCAACATCATAGATTTGGAGGATCTGAAACATAAAATATGGAAGATAAATCATAGATATACTCTTCTAATAAAGAGTTGAATAAAACCTAATATGAGGCAGCACAGATGTAACTCACTGTTGTGCTAGAGGTCCCTTAAAGCTCGACTGTCTCTTGGCTTGATGAAGCACGTAGCCAACTCCTTTTGGAATAAACTTGGTTGATGAGAAGTGAAATCAGATATTGTGAGTGTCAACCTACTCACAGAATTCAAACCACTGTGATACTAGAATGACAACCGCTACACCAAACTCCAGGAGACGCCATTGTTACCAGCATCATAGAGTAGGAGGATCTGCAACAGTAAACATTTATGATTAATCATTGATATTCTGTTGTAACATAGCATTTGAATACAACCTAATTAAGGCAACACAGATGTTACTCACTGTTGTGCTCGAGGTCCCTCAAAGTTCGACTGTCCATTGGCTCGATGTAGCACGTAGCCAACTTCTATTGGAACGAACTGGGTTGATGAGATGTGAAATCTGATAAAGTGAAGGTCAATCTAGTCACAGAACTCAAACCACTGTGATACTAGAATAACACCCACTACACCAAACTCCAGGAGATGCCATTGATACCAACATCGTATTGGGTGCATCTAAAAATGAAGATATTTTTTATCAATTACTATGTCATATTTATCATAACTGTCAATAATTATCTTTACGTAACCAGTATTAACGTAACAGTATTATAATTATTATTGGAAAGACGCAATTAAGTAGTAAAGTGCGAAATAATTTATTTATCTCTTTGTGTATTTATCGTGCTTTATAAACAATTATAAACACCAACAAGAAACTATTTATACAGTTGACATAAATAGTACTTCACTGCTCATGGTGCTCCTGTCTCTTGGCATCAAGTAGCACGTAGTCAACTCCTCTTGGGAAGAACCTCAGTGATGATGAGTGAACTCGGGTGCAGCTGGTGCCAATCATATTACAAGTTCAAAGTACTGTCAACATGAAAGATACCAGCTGCACCAAAGTCCACAGCTGTCCGTGGTGTGTTATTCGGTTAGTGCGCAGGTACAGGGAGTGAGGAACCAAGTGATGCTGGGTCATATTCCGTTGAGGCCTGGATGTCAGTAAGCTGCGCAGGTGATGTCAGTCGAGGGCCGCAACAAACTATTGTTGAGAGTACTGGACTTCTGACAGTTTCAATTCAGTATTATGATATAAATAGTCACATTAATACTGCTAAAGAAACTGACAGCAGAACAGCTCATAGTTGTTAACTCGTAGCAGGGTCAAAAGTAGCGTGTTTTTTACACTCCCAATACGAGGCACAATTAATAGTGCGTGTAGTTGTTTCTTAACTT